>JXOV01009507.1:0-15332 GCA_001014945.1 Clogmia albipunctata | reverse complement strand
TTATTTATGTTATCTGGGATAAATCCGTATTGGCTAAATTTTGAAAAATATTCATGATTACAATTCTTTATTGTGGAATCATGATTTAATTATAATTTTCTTACCAAATTTTGTTATTAAAAAAATTATAGTAGAATGATAAAGAGGAACCAACAGGAATTGGACAAGTTTTGAGNATGAACTCTTATTTCCTTATAAATTCATACATCTATGAAACATATCCTTGATTTAAAAAAAGCAAATTGCTTAGACCACTGCTGAATGTCAGTGCAAATTCAAGGGAATCCTAAATTGAAGCTAATAAAATCACAAATTATTTACACAAAATTCTGTTAAAATAAATAATTTATATTTTGTCACTTTGGAACGTGCAATCTCGATACTATTATCACTCCATATTCGGTTTTTGTAAAATGTATAAAAATCTCTTAACTTACAATTTTATTGATCTTATATTAATAACATTAATATATTTTTGAATAGTTATTAAATCATTCAAATTCAAGTATATTTTTATTTGATCAACATTTTAATATTGCATTTATTATAAAATTAGAGAATATCCTATTTATTTCAATATACACAATGTAAGATGAAATTATCTCCTCATCCGTTAAGAATATCAATTCCTGGATACCTTTATAGTAACGGCATTTTGTTGGCAAAAACCTTTATGAGATGGCCAGTGTTTTATTTGGCAGTCTCTGCTGCAATAATAAACCAGAGCACAATTTGAACATTTCTTCGAAGCGTCCTTTAGGCATTGTCCGCAGTGGTTCACATTACTTTGTTCTTCTGCTTGAAAATCAAGTATTTTTTCAATGTTATAAGCGTTACTCAATCTTTTAGCTATCTCAACTGTATTGAAATCTCCTTGACTATATCGAGAATGTTCACAGATAATCTTCTCCAAACCATATTCATTCATCTCAATCAAAATCCGATTTTCAATTTCAGGTATCTCTTCCAAAAGAAAGTTCGTTTTGTTGGTATTTTTTAAATTCTGTTGCATGGACAGGGTACAAAGAAAGTGCTTTAATTCAGCTAAGGGAGGTAGCTGATCAAGGATTAGATCGTTTATCAATGCCATACATTTTCCAATTTCGTGGCAACGGAAATCAGTCCATTCGTAATTCGTCATCAAATTGTTGTTCACTATCAATTGCCTGAGTGCAAACCACGTTTGGGCTTCGGTTTTAGTCACCTTCAAAATATCTTCGCCTTGTACCTGAGGAGAAAAAGATCTGTTAAATATATTTCATGTATTTTGTTGCATAAGATTGATATTATGATTAATTTTTTTAGAACTAGTTCTTTAAAGAATTATTTTGTGTTTAAAGGGAAACTACCTAGTTGTATAAATAACTATTAATTAGTACAAGAGAAAATACATACCTTTTTCCAATTTCCATCGATAAACTTCTCGANATGTATTTTGTTGCATAAGATTGATATTATGATTAAATTAGAACTAGTTCTTTAAAGAATTCNTCAATTGCCTGAGTGCAAACCACGTTTGGGCTTCGGTTTTAGTCACCTTCAAAATATCTTCGCCTTGTACCTGAGGAGAAAAAGATCTGTTAAATATATTTCATGTATTTTGTTGCATAAGATTGATATTATGATTAATTTTTTTAGAACTAGTTCTTTAAAGAATTATTTTGTGTTTAAAGGGAAACTACCTAGTTGTATAAATAACTATTAATTAGTACAAGAGAAAATACATACCTTTTTCCAATTTCCATCGATAAACTTCTCGAATCCAAACTTTGTCCGCCTTTGCCATGGTCTGCAGTAAAGTATTTGACTTAGAAGGTAGGGCAAATCATGGTACTTGACCAACCGAGAAATAACACTCAATTGCAAAGTATCAGCCCTATCAATTAGGTAATAAATAATAGTCAAACACTGCAATCCGTACTGAAATTCAAAATTATCCTTAGAATTGTTCTCAGCATCTTCATCCAAAAACCCATTATGAATCAACGAAATCAAACGACTTATTGCTAAAGCGGAGTAGTCCACTAGATCCAGAACAGTGTCCTCAAGTGATTCACATCCACTAGGATGGTATAAGATATTTGAAATAAGAGAAAGGCAAATTATTTCATGGTAGAGGATGGAATAAATAATCATGGACGAATTGTCGTTTTCCTTGATCTTATTGAGAATATTTCCTCTCCAAACTTTAACGGTTAGAATTTCTTGAACAATTATTTTAGATTTCCCATTTTGAATCAATAGTTCCCTGGTCAACTCCTCCCTGTCCCGTTCAGAAGCCTCCACAATACACTGCTGATTTAATTTGATAAGGTGTTCGTGTTGCTCTAAAAAGCGCTCTGTTCCTAAGTCCCAAAGCTTAACTTTACGAATGCTTTGGATAAACATATCCACTTCGAAAGGTTCCACAAAATTCATCTTAAAACACACACGATTTAGTTGAACAAATTGCTGTTTATTGATCTAACAAAGTCAATTTCTATGGTTACAGATTTAAAGGTTTTAATTTATGCTTCAATTATTAGAGTATTTTCAAAAGATAATAAGTAAAACGCCTAGGGTCGTAAAATTGCAAATAAGAGCTGGCCAGCTTTGTTGGGTAATTCCTGTGTCATATTCCAGTCAACGTTATAAACTTGGCGACAAATGTCTTTTATGGCAACACTTTTTTCCGTTAGTCTATTTACACATACTCTGTTCTGTTCAAGAGTCACCAACCCACATCCAAAAACTTCTTGATTATTCGGAATATGGAAGAACAGAATAAAAGATTTATAATTCTCTTGTTGTACAACATCCTTTAAGTAGTTAAGTAACGAATTAGCGAAGGTCCAAGGCCCTTTGTTAAAGACTTTCTTCACTTCTGTCCTCGACTGAGCTTCAACCATAAAGAATCTGATATTTTTCAGATTAAATTCCAATTGATTTGGTTTATTGAATGAATTCTCAGTTTGGTAATTGTATTTCTTTTTTCCAGTCCAACTATTCTGTTTTCCAGAAACTCCCATGGAAGTCATGTCTTTGGTAATTACGTTCACAGCGCATTGAGAAGAGCTTGAAGACTCTTGAATCCCGAAATTAATGTCTGCGGAAAAGTCGAGATAAACAGCTTGAGGTCTGTCTCCAATTCCGGATGGCTGGGCCAAAGAATTGTGGATGTCTTCTGCGATTAAATACTCCACTACAGCCGCTACAGTCATGTGGTCATTGTCGTCCATTTTCATGTGAAAGTGGTCATGGTTGTGCAACATTCTTATTAACAAACAATTGAATTTTCGCCTCAATTCGAAAACGAAATTAGCTGTTTCTGGACTTAGGTTAAACCCAATCCATTCGTTGATTTTTAACAACATTCTATTAGAAGCATCACTTCTTTCCTCATCATCTGAGTCTAAGTCATCAGTCAGAGAGTAGAGGGCATTTTCATTCATTAAAATCGATCCAGCGAAAAGGGCAATCGCTTGAGGGGTTACAATCGTATTGCAATCAATAGAAAGTCTCGACAAATACCGGATCTTCTCCTCGTAGACCACAAAATCCGTAGGCATCATTCGAATACACTGCTTAATATTCTTATTCTGATTCAGGACAGAGGCCTGATGAAAACTAGTGTTAAACCTCAAGTGTCCGAACAGATTTTCCTCCTTTTTCCGTTGACATATATTAGGATATAATCCCGCTATGATACAAGCTTTAACCACAGCCCAGTATTTGGAATTTTGATTCAAGTCATGGATGTTTCCCTTTCCTGAGGACTTGATTAATCGATTTGCCCGTAAATGTCCTAGAATTAGGGATCTCATCCCACACACCGTTTGAAGACTTCCTGAATTCAAAAAGTTGTCTTCACAAAATTTGTGGGACGTGTGCTTTGAAGCGTGGTCTAACCACTTTTGGAACACTCTAATCAGTACCATGTGATCACTGTAAGCACCTTCTGATAGTTGTCTTTTTACCTCCAATTGGGATGCTTTTCCCTCTGTCGAAAATGGAATGGAAAAAATCGATTTTACAGAAAGAGCACTTACGATAGTAAGAATTGGATCGACACATTTCAGGACGATTGAGTAAATTATCATCTTTCCGAGATGAGCATCTACTGGTAAGTCAGCTAAAACAACTCCTAAACTGGTGATTTTCTCCTGTTTATCCAAAGCCCCCATCTGTCGGAGCAATTCAACGGACTTTTCTACATTTTTTGGCAACGGGGGCATGACCGCCTTACTCAAAAACTCTACAATTGACTCGAGAGGAGCAATCAATTTCGCACTGAGACAGATTTCCGTTAGAGGTACCCTCAATAATTCAGGGACAGTAAAATCCTCCATCCACTCAAACTGACTTCGGGAGTAGATTTTATAGCAAATTCCCGGCCTCACTCGGCCCGCTCGACCAGCCCTCTGCTTACTACAAGCTTTTGAAATCCACACAGTATCCAAACTGGTGCTTCCTGTATGCGAATCAAAGGTAGTTTGCTTAACTTTTCCAGAGTCAATGACGTACACAACATCGCTGATTGTGATTGAAGTTTCGGATATATTTGTGGATAAAATAATTTTTCGAGTTCCCTGAGGAGCTGGTTTGAAAACGGACTTCTGGTCACTGATTTTCATGTTGCTATGGAGCATATAAATCCTCGTTCTTTGCCTCATTTGTCTGTTATTCATCCTTTCGCTTAAAATTGAATTCAACTGAATTATATCCTCATAGCCAGGCAAAAAGACTAAAATAGTTCCTTCTGGGAGTTCTTCGTGGATTAAAGAGATCAACTTTACAATCAGTTCTCGATCTACAACAGCACTAGAGTCAATTTTCTTGTGGTAAGCTTCTAATAAGAGCCTAGAATAACTATCAATTTCCAAATTACGATCAGTTCTTATCGTAACTTTTTCTTTTGGCACGTAATTTTCTAAGAGTTTAATACATTCAATTTGATTCATTTGTCTTGCCAAATCAATGGCTTTTAACCCTCCCTTTGTCTCAATTGTGGAGTTAGAGTTGGATTTCAATAGGCTCNTAGAATAACTATCAATTTCCAAATTACGATCAGTTCTTATCGTAACTTTTTCTTTTGGCACGTAATTTTCTAAGAGTTTAATACATTCAATTTGATTCATTTGTCTTGCCAAATCAATGGCTTTTAACCCTCCCTTTGTCTCAATTGCGGGGTTAGAGTTGGATTTCAATAGGCTATCCACCAATTCAGTCATTCCTCTGGCAGCGGCGATCATTAAAAGGGTCAATTCTGTCTGAGAATGTTGATAGTCTAAGGGGACATTTTCAGCATCGATCATGAATAAAAACTGATTAAAATTATCCTCGTCGTCTTCTTTTAGACACTTTTCTAACAAATCGTCTAAATAGGAGATTGTCTCCGGGTCTGAAGGGCTGTTTGCCTTTGCTAATTCCACATTAATCGGTGGTTGTTCGGTTTTATTGGAATACTGATTAAATTTGACGTCAATACAAGTTTTGTCGAAACCAACCATACGAAGGACGTCTTCTAAATATAAGTTCTTCACTTCAAACGTTTTCCCAGGGACAAAGATCTGGGGACAGTCGTTAAAATATTTTGAAAATATGTCGGCATCAATAGTGGCTGACATAAGGATAAGTTTTAAATTAGGTTGCTCCTTCAAAGCCTCTCTCAATGAAATTAAAAGGAAATCTGAATTCTTATCCCGTTCATGCACTTCGTCAATTATCACATGCGTTATATTCTTAAAAGTCTCCCTGTTGTTCCCAGCCATGAGACAACGCACTAGAATACCATTTGTACAGTAAATTAAATTAGATCTGGGACAAGTTTTCGACTCCAATCGAATTTGAAATCCAACTGTGTTCCCAGTTTCTTCGTTTCTCTCAAAAGCTACTCGATCAGCGACTGCCAAAGCTGATAGTCTCCTAGGCTGAGTGCAAATAATACGACAGTTAATGTTATTTTCACCTGCATTTTCTAGTATATACTGTGGAACTTGGGTTGTCTTTCCAGAGCCAGTTTCTCCCACAAGAACCACCACTTGATTCCTGTTAATCGTCTCAATTATTTGATGGCGAGAACTAAAAATTGGCAAACTGGTCCGGATATTCCGCACATTTTTGTTATCACACGTTGGAGGGACGCAAGGAATCCCATTTGTCAGGGTACTCATTCCAAAATGCTTTCGGTCTGAGTCTCTAAAAGTGTTTCGCGCCAAAGAAAATTCATTCCTTTCTCTATCCGTTAATGGAAACGTCTTAAGTAGCCGGAATATAGCTCTCTTGGAATCCTGAGATAGCTCAAATTGGGTGCAATCCGACATCTGCCTGTCCGCTTTCTTGTGCAAAAAGATTGTAATTTGCCTTTCACCTAAAAGAAGAGAGTAATGAAATACCTCATTTTTGGGAAATCTCATGGTACACACTTCCAACTCCATACGACCTGGATTTAATCCCATTCTTCCTGACGTATTCGTGTATGAATTTTCGCTCCACATTTGTTAAAGATGCCGGAAATGTGAAGTTTTCTTCTCCAGATGTCAGAAACTCGTTTATTGTAGTTATCAAGCCCATTTTCACACTCTCTGGCAACTGGGCCTTGTTATTTCGCCTCATTTTAACACTTTAGATACTATAAACCGGGTAACAAACGTTAAATACCTAAATTAAATGAATATTTCACAACAGCAAAAACCAACAAGTGATAATTTTTGTAAACAATTATTTTGGCGCAATAATTCGAATTTTTTGTGTTTCAAAGTGAAAATCATTAATANAACTGGGCCTTGTTATTTCGCCTCATTTTAACACTTTAGATTCTATAAACCGGGTAACAAACGTTAAATACCTAAATTAAATGAATATTTCACAACAGCAAAAACCAACAAGTGATAATTTTTGTAAACAATTATTTTGGCGCAATAATTTGAATTTTTTGTCTTTCAAAGTGTAAATCATTAATTATTCGCTTTATCTTATTATAATTATTTAAAAAATCTGTTTATAACACAAGGGAATTAATCAACTAATATTACAAATATATAGCATAAAACATAAAAATAAAACACATTATAAAATCCAATTATCCTTTATTTCAAAGATCAGTGTTGAATATATAATAAAAATAACAATATTTTATATAATATATTTAAAAAAAATACAATTGAATACGTTAAATATATAACATAAATAGATTAAATCAGTAGTACATATAAAACTGTTCATTTCATCTTCCATAACGGATCCAATTCACTTAAAGGATCCTTTATCTGCTCCTTTTCAATCACTGCCATTTTTTGGGCTGATTTCATTTGATACGATGTCATAATACCATCTGAAAAAGAAGGGTTTAATGGTAAATATTTTTATTACAATTCAATAAAAATATAGTTTTTTTTACAAATAGGGTGTACAAGGCGAGTTTCATTGGATTGCAAAAAAAATTCTTTCTTTTACAACAATTAAAATCTTACTTACGTTTATTTAATAAATCGTGGGCATTGCTGAGAACCACTTGGAATGATAATTCCATTTCATTTTCATCTTTTAGGACTTCCCGTCTTTGGGAGCAGAGTCTGTACCACAGGTCAATCACATTTACCAGAATCGGGCGCTTTGTTTGGGTANAAGTGTGAAATTCTATATTCCAGACGAGTTTTTCATTGTTTCCATGTTAAAAATGGATTCTACACTAAAAGAAGTTTTTACGAAACTGAAATCGATGTCAGAAGGCCAACTTTTCGATATTGGATTGCAAAAAATTCTTTCTTATACAACAAANATTTTTATTACAATTCAATAAAAATATAGTTTTTTTTACAAATAGGGTGTACAAGGCGAGTTTCATTGGATTGCAAAAAAAATTCTTTCTTTTACAACAATTAAAATCTTACTTACGTTTATTTAATAAATCGTGGGCATTGCTGAGAACCACTTGGAATGATAATTCCATTTCATTTTCATCTTTTAGGACTTCCCGTCTTTGGGAGCAGAGTCTGTACCACAGGTCAATCACATTTACCAGAATCGGGCGCTTTGTTTGGGTACTTAAAACTGACACAATAGCCACACTACAAATGGCAGATCTTTCGCTTCCTGTTAAACAATTCAGAATAACCGGGTGATTAGAATTCGCCTTCGACGCTGTCGACTGCTGCTTAAAACTGGTAATGATATTTTTCGCCACTCCAACGACGTTCGTTGGACTATTTTTTGGCCAATATTTGATTTGAAGTAACGATAGCTCATGAACAATATCAGACCCATGCATTGTCACTTTTAAATTAAATTCCACACTATGAGTCAAATCGAATTGACGCAACAGAGTGACAGAAAAATCGTCATAATTTCGTTCCTCGTTTTGAGTAGGCCAATACGGGTCCATCATCTACAAAACAAGAGGGTCGTCAATAAAAATATTCATAGATAAGTAATATTAATAATACCTCCGATGATGTATGGAGACAAATAATCAATTTCGATTTCTGAGACCAAACCATTTGCCAAAAGTCCTTCATCGTATTTTGAAGAGGTGTTTGAGCCAGAATAAAGGGCGGTAATCCGACACAGACATCCTTTATAAAATAATGTAAAAACAGACTTTAGAAATCACTTTTAAAGAATAATAACAAATTTTAGCCTAATTGGAAATGTTTAAAACCTTGTTATCTGTTATCAAACTATTTTTTAATCCTAAGCAAGCCCTACTAGATTGATGGATTAGATTAGGTTGCTAAAATTATTCCTCAACTTGTTTTTTTATTTATAATAAAACCAACTGTTTTGTAAATAACGGAAATCATTCTAAGTGTACCTTTTTATATTACTAGAAATAAAAAAAATAAAGTGAATGAAAGTGTTGAATAACTCTTGTGAACAAAATTTGAGAACCAAAGTGAAAAACATTTAAAGTGAATTTTCTATTATTTTATCACGAAGAAAGGTCTTGTCATCGTCTGAACTATAAAACAAAAATCTAGGTAAATAGTGAAACCTTTTTATAAGAGAAAATATAATGTGCTTAATTTCTCATCTAATTCAAAGGCTATAAACACAGTTTACAAGGTATGTAAGAAATTCACTTAATTAGTTTGAGATAGCAAAACAATGTATATTTGTCAATATATATTTCGGGATGGTTAGAGTTAAATGAAAAAAAATATAATTCAATACACACACATATGCTATAATGTCATTAAGCTTATAGAAATTGTGATAAAATAAAATCAAATAAAAAATATTGTAAAAAGCTCAAAATTCAACCAAGAATATACATCGAAAATGATGCCACTAAATAAGATTACGAGATTACTACTGTTTTCAGACAATTTTTCAACTTGTATGAAATTTTGAGATTGATCCAAACTTACCGAGTGTTGTTTGGATTGATTCTCGTTCAACTTTTGAACAAAATAAAATCAAAACATTCCAAACACGTCCAGTCAATTAATCAAGACACTTACTTTGACAAATGCAGCATTTATGTAGTCATCCGTGGTCGTAGGCAGCTTAACTCTGGCATGATCAAAAGGAATGCAATCAGGAGATCGATTTTTCTCTGGGAATAACTTAGCCACTGCGGTTGTCCTGTTGGCGACGTCCTTCACCAATCTGTCTTGAAGCTCTTTCCACTTCTTATCCAAAGGCGTCGATCCATTTAAGGTCTTAATATTAATTCCCTCCAAAAACTTTTCCATCCTTTCCACTTCGCTGTGGAACCATTTCAGTACTTTGGGATCGTCCAATCCATCGCCTTTAAACTTACTTAAAATATTCTCATTATCAACAATAGAATCATTTTTCACAGAAACACTTTCCCAGTCGAAATTTTGGTCAACAGAACTTATCTCTGAGCAAACTGATAAATTATCGGCACTGCTCTTTCTGTCCAGATTCGAAGATGTCGAAACTGGCATTGGAGGTGTTGAAGCCTGGTTAGCGGACAGTAAAAATGACTGAATCTGGTCCATTTTTACGGATGTTGGAGGATTTGATTCATCCATCAAAATTGACCTGGCCCCGTCAACGATATTCACTTTTTCTTCGTTTTTCTCAACCTTTTCGACCACAACGCTGTTTGCAGCACTTGGCGGCGCAGGCTGTGGCTGAAGAGTTGGAACTGCTATTGGAATGTTAACTGGAGTAAAGTCAATTCCCGATAACAAGTCAATATTTTCGGATTTTTGAATTGTCTTAACTGGAGCAGGAGCTGTTGAAGATGTCGTGGTGGTAGGAGCAGAAACCGATGATACAGAAGCCTGAACTTGAGTTTGGATTGGAGGTTGAATTGAAGGTGGATTTGAAGCTATTGAAACTTGTGGTACCGGGTTTGGTGGAATAGTAATATTCGTTGGAACCTCTGCATTGCTCGTAACTGGGTTTTGATTATAATACTAAAAATAAAATAAAAAGTATAAAACTTATGTATGTATAAAATTAATATTATGACACTAAAATTTGTTCTGTCAAAGACGTTTCATAGCACAAGTGCTTTAAAGAATTCTTTAAAGTACTAGTGCTTTTTCTTTATTAAGTGTGACCTCCGTGAAAGAAATCCAACAAATTTATATGGACGACAATTTCGTTGTGTATGGTTTAACTGTATATGTGGATGATTTCACAACAAAACTGATTATTTAAATCTAAATATAGTATAACGTTTCAAAAGAGATGCACATCTCGGATTTCTCTTTCAAACAGAACATTGTTTAAATTTAACGTATTAAAAGTAAAGGAAAACAATGTGAGACAACAAATTTGAACAAATTTTGAATTTGATAAGCATTATTAAACATTCGGTCCTTCTTTAAAATAACCTTTGTGTTTAATAATGCCTTATTTTATCGACCTTGTTGTATAAATATCTATTTCCACAATACAAGACATTATTAAACACGAGTGTCTGTGTTCAATAATACTTATCGACCGTGTTTCATACAAGATTGTATATATTTTTAAATAAATTATTACATAAATCTAAAAAATCGTCTTTTTATAATATTATATTTATAAAACGATTATTCTTTACTTACCCCACTTTGATAGTTATATCCTGGATATTGTGAATAATCCCCAGCTTGTCCAGAAGATTGGTCAGAATAACTTGTTACATAATTTGTCGGTTGCGATTGAGTTGTGGAATAGTTGTACTGCGCAACAGACTGCTGATCATAATACCCATATTGCTGCGAATTTTGTGTTGATTGTATTTGCTTGGGCTGTTCACTATAATTATACATATCGTTTGGTGTCTGATAACCTGGATACTGACCAATAGCTTGTTCGGAATTAGGATTGTAATAAGACTGGGGTGTTGTGGAAGAAACAGGGGTATACTGGTTATAATAGTTCGCTGTAGTATTTATTGGCCCATAACCTGTTGTGGGAACCGAGTTTGTTAGACTCATGTCATTCATTTGATTGTTCATCTGACCTAGAGCTGAATTGGTCGTCATTTGGGGGTTTTGAGATGGTTGATAATAGTTTTGGGAGTCAACAGGTGATGGATAAGTATTTTGTGGAACAGATGATGGATACGTATTTTGAGGAACAGATGATGAAATTGTAGTTGTTGGTGCAGAATTTTGATTGTATTGGTAATTACCAGGTGACGAAGTTATTGTATTTTGAGTAATTGCGTTTAAATTTGAATACATCGGAGATGGAACAGATGTATTTGAAGTTTGTGGATAGTATCCAGATTGTGATAAATAAGATGAAGAAACCGTAGTACTTTGATTCAATTGGTTGGAAGAGGGTTCATATGTGTTTTGATTATAATTCGTATTAGAAACATTGGGGTTATTGGTTTGAGAAATGTAGGATGGTTGGGAATAATTATAGTTTACAGAATCTGAAGATGTTGTCGAAATAGGGTAATAAGATCCATGATAAATAGGGTTAGTATACCCTGTCTGAATGGGCTGCTGATTGGCATAGTAGTTGGATTCAACCGTATTTTGGAGATTGGGATTTGATCTTTGACTTGGATTATATCCAGTCATGTTATTCCCGTCAATTCCATGAACCATTGCAACTGTCTGAGTGTTAAACTTATCCGTCGTGGTGACTGTCACACATGTAGCCACTGAAGTATTCTCTGAGCCCAGAGGACTTGGCCTAACAGCTGGAATCGCCCCAGAATCAGGGAAATTTCGATTGGCTATTAGGGTACCCCCCTTCATAAAGTCCTTCAACTTAGGCTTTGCCGGCTGTTGGGGATCTGCGAATTTAGGTTGAACGTTTGTTACAGTAGATCGAAGCCTTTGTTGTCTTTCTTCATCTTGAACATCTCGAGCTGCTTTAACTCTTGTCAACAGTTTTTGAACATTATTTTGAAGCTTTCGATAAAACTCTAATCCTTTAGAACTTTTCCCCAACAGATCTTCATAGACATCATAGCTGGACGCTAGAGCTGAAAAGAACTGGTCTCGCTTATACTTGATGTCCGACATTGACTTGATGGATAAAGCACACTTGGCATAACAATCGGTCAGTGCTTTAAGCACATTTGATTGGGCTTCAAGGTTTTTGTCAATTAGAATTACAGTGTTTTCATGCTTTGATAACTCTTTTTTGAACAATTCTTCTAGATTGCTGTCCCCATGAGCAACAATTTTTGAGGTGATGTCATCATTATTGATCCCTTCCCGAAGCGAAGTCATAAATTGTCCCCTTTGAACCACCATTTCGTTCACTTTATTTAGCAGCATTTTGAGTTCTGTAAATTTGGAATTGTCTACATTTTCCGCCATTTGAGGAATCATGGTTTGGATCTCGCTCAATGGCATTGAAAGGGTCTTTAAATTAGAAACATGTAGCCCCATTGCTTTTCTTAGGGTTTCATTGCTTTCACCTGCCTTATTATGAGCCTCTTGGTATTTTTGAAACTCTCGACTCAGCTCAGCAAAGTGAACACTCGGTCTAGAACCCATTGTCTGCTGATATAATTTTTCCTGTTTATCCTCTTCTTTTAATAAATCCCTAATCTCCATTAGCATTGTCTCTACTTCAGTGCAACTGTCCGCTAATTGGGACATTGAAGTCACCAAATCGGGAATGGCATTGGGTCTGGCGTTTAAAGAGGCACATCTGTCCACAATCCCTTGAGGTAATTTCACAGAGTTATCAAACTGGAGGAAATCCGTATTTAAAGAAGCCATAAATGAGTTCAACTCAGCACCACGATCGTCAATTTTAGTTCCAACTGTTCTTAGGATATTTGCCTTTTCTTCGCTATACAAGGAGCTCCCCTCATGCGCCTTCATTGGGACTAGGCGGCGGAAAATATCTTCACCCATTAATTCCGGGTCCGTAACATTAAAACTAATCCCGTTCACTAACGGTGCTCCAGGGACAGCAAAAATGGTGCTGATATCTGGCACTTCTTCGTGATAAATGAATTCGTTCTCATTTTTGGCTGCTTTCTTTTTAGCATCTATTACATCCATGGTAAAAATCAGTGCCTCGTTTATCTGGTCTATTTTTGACATTCCTTTAGATTCTTTCTTGGCTTCTTCCAATTTATCAAAAGCCAACTGGAAAAGAGTTACTCTTTCACCCATTTTCTTTAGTTCTTCAGACTGTTGTCCTTGGTATAAGAATAAAACTGCACTCAAATAGGAAATTTTAAACTGAATATATTTTTTCCACTCTTTGAACAGTTTACTTCCCACCACTTCGGCTAGAAGACCTCCATCCTCGGTGGCGATCATCACAGCCAAGGCGGAGTTGTAATAAGTCACAATTTGAGAAGCGACTTTCGCAACAATTCCAGGCTTCCTGTTATCACTTAAACTCTTTTCAAGAATACACTCCTGTGCTTGGGCCAAGCAGATTTTGTTGATAAACATTAGCATATCACCTGACATGTCTGTCATCTCTGCCGAACAGTTTTTCTCTTTTAAACTTTCAAAAGCCCAAGCAGCGCACTGGAAATGGGTGCAGGCGATTTTCATGCTCTCTGGTGTAGTCCTTGGCTCCTCACTGCCCAACTGGGAATGCAGGGCGCCTATGTTATACAAAATAACGGCCATTTCCTGTCGAATATCCGACACAGAGACCACAGAACCACTGTTCGCATAAGCATCTTTCCAAGCAAAGTTCAGCATTGGCTTCTCGGACAGCATTGGAAACCTATTCAGAAGAGCATTCAGCTGGCAATAGTACCGTTTCATCTTCAGACAACCGTCCGTGTCGAAGCTGGGACGAACGGCAATGTTTCGCAAGGTTTCCAGGTCGTGCACCTCCTTCGAGTAAGAGTCTGCATCTTCGTGATAACATTCCGCAATGTACTACAACGACACGAATTGCACAAACAATTAACAAAGGCCGCGATATGAGTCACAAACACCAATATTGATCCCCGCCTGTAATTTAATTAATTTCTTCTTGTCTCTCACCAGTTTCAAATTGTTGAAAGACGTCGCCTCCGAGCTCGACTTGGCTTTAAAGCCCAGCATCGGCAATTTTGGAACAGCCTCCATTATCTGACTCTAGATTCCACGGTCTAAATCAACTGGTTTTACGTGATTTTCATAATAATTTCTCGGTCACTAAAAACACAATTTTTTGTTTTGTTGTTATCGACTTTGATGATGACGTCAAAGATGGCGCAAAATTCAAATTTTTTGGGGTTAATTAAAATTATTATCAATTTATAGTAGAATATAGCAAAACTGTAATCTATTTGAATTAATTGTCTTAATAGACTAAAACAATTATGAAGAAAATAAGTCTTATAAAACTTAATTCTATAACAAATTTTAATGTACTTAGGTAGTTCTATAATGTAACGAATAAAATTATTTTCCTTTAAAAGANAATTTTATAACAAATTTTAATGTACTTAGCTAGTTCTATAATGTAACGAATAATTATTTTCCTTTAAAAGATTATCTTTAATTATTATAGTACCAAAAGACAATGTTTGGATTTTAGTATATCCAAAAATAATGTCTTTGCAATTTATTACAAAACTTCAAGAAAGATTAGTATCTGACTAGGCAAACATATTTAAAAAAATATCTACTGGTTAGCAGAAATATCATAATATTTTTTTGTTATAAAATTAATTTTATTGGTTTGGTAAATCGTTTCCCGTTATTATTTGAAAATTTAAACCATCAACAACATAAATTGACACTCGAGAGTCAAAAGCAAGAATTTTGTGCGAACTTTGAAATTGTAAAACATCGTAATTAGAAGGTATTTTTGGGTTATTGTGATGAAAAAGTGATTAGTGGAATATCTACTATAGAACNTTAGAAGGTATTTTTGGGTTATTGTGATGAAATAGTGTTTAGTGGAATGTCTACTATAGAATAGAATACTTATTAAACGCCACTGTTATCTAT
>JXOV01009504.1:0-32675 GCA_001014945.1 Clogmia albipunctata | reverse complement strand
TTTTTTTTACTATATCGTTGATGAGTTGATAAGTTCACAATTAAAAATGCATTAAAACTGTAGTAGATAGCGCGTTGCATTTCTGTGTTTTGTGTGTGTTTGACATTCCAACAAGCATCATCATAATCATCGACATTGTTCAAGTGCCGAAGGACGGACAGGAGACCGACACGACTGACTACTACTAGCCCCCAATTAAAAGCCAATAAACTGGGAAGAAAAATGCCCTTCCACAACGGAACCTATTAGCAAAAGATACTTAGAAATTAGTCGGTTTCGAGTAAATCGATTAAAAACCAATTTACGACAATTACCTTCCGCCTAAAAGTCTAAAATGGAAGTTCTTTGTTTATCAAGGGTTTGGACCTGGTGCCTGGTCCTTAATACGGTCGCCTTTGCCCTGCCTCAGCCCCAACAAATTCCCCAGCAGCTGAAAATCAAATCCAGTGACGATCTGGTGGAGACAAACATGCCGGAGAGTGTTCGGTACGGTTTGGGCCAGGACTTGGTCGCCTCTGGTCAAGATCCAAACAGTGTGCTCAAGTATGAGGCTCCAGACGACTGCCAGTCAGTCATAAATGCCGACAACCAGGAGGTGCGGCTCATCTGTAATTTAAGGACGGTCAACAGTGAGTACGAGACGACCAACTTCAGCGTGATTCCCAGCGAACATACCGTCTCGCTGACCATCGTTTGTGATAATGAGATTATGGCGAAAAGTTCCTTCAAAGCGAATAGTTTTATACACTTAACACGGCTCCGTGAATTAATCATTGTCAACTGCAAAATTGACCAATTCGGCCAAGAGGTGCTCTTCGGACTGGCTGATTTGCGAAATTTTACCCTACAGTCCAAGAATTTTAACCTAAACTTGGCTATTCAAGCGAATACGTTCAGCCTGAGCAGGAGACTAACATCTCTGGATCTGAGCTTGAACAATTTGTGGCAGTTGACTGATAACCTGTTCTGTCCACTCACAGACCTCCAATTCCTAAATGTGAGCGGGAACAGACTGCAGGACATAAACGAGCTGACGTTCTTTGAGAAGGCTCCCGCTGATGACGAGCCCACACCGAGACCCATTTCAACAACAGCACAAACCCTCTCCAATCAAACTAGTGCACAGTGCAATTTAGATCTCGAAATCCTGGACATAAGTTCTAATCAAATAGTGTTACTCCCCGCTTTGGGATTTGGCAAACTGAAGCGACTTCGTGACTTGAATTTGGCCAACAATGAGATCTCTATGCTGGCTGACAAGGCGTTTGGCAATTTGAAAATGCTCAAAACCATCAATTTGAATTCCAATAAAATAGTCGCCCTCCCTTCGGAATTGTTCCAAGACTCTGCGATGAGCATCCATGAGATTTACCTGAGGAACAACTCAATTACTGTTCTGTCACCAAATTTATTCAGCAATCTGGAACAGTTGCTGAATCTGGACCTGTCCCAAAATCAAATTTCGTCCGTCTGGCTGAATAAAAACACATTCAGTGGCCTGATTCGACTGGTCCTGCTCGATCTGTCGCAGAACAAAATCCAAACCTTGAACGAGGACATGTTCAGTGATTTGTACACGCTGCAGATTTTGAATTTGCGGTTCAACCAGATTGAAAATCTGCCCGCAAATACGTTTAGCCCGATGACGAATTTGCACACGTTGCTGTTATCGAATAACAAACTGAAATACCTGGACGGTTATTCGCTGAACGGATTGTTTGTGCTGTCTCTGCTGTCGCTGGATAACAATCTGCTGACCGGTATCCACCCAGAGGCGTTCCGCAACTGTAGCAGCCTGGAGGATCTAAATCTCAATGGAAATCAATTGAAATCGGTCCCGTTGGCGCTCAAAGACATGAGATTTTTGCACACTGTCGACTTGGGGGAAAACACCATTCTGTCTGTGGACGAGTATGCCTTTAGGGGAATGGAAAATCTATATGGGTTGAGGCTGATTGGAAACCAACTCCGAAATTTAACCAAAAGTGCGTTCAAAGACCTGCCAAAGTTGCAAATTCTAAATTTGGCGAAAAATCAAATTGATTCGATTGAGTTTGGCACTTTCGAAATGGTGAAAAATATCCAAGCCATCCGTTTGGACGGTAATCAGCTAAAAAACATAAGCAATCTCTTCAAGAACATGCACAGTTTGTTGTGGTTGAATATGAGTGATAATCAGTTAAACGAGTTTGATTATTCGCAAATTCCGCCCAATTTGCAGTGGTTGGATTTGCACAAAAACGAGTTAATCGAGCTGAAAAATGAATACCAAGTGAACAATCTGAGACTGCAGTCGATGGACGTGAGCTTCAATTACATTGAACGCATTGGCCCAAACTCCATTCCCAACAGTATCGAGTTGCTGTTCCTCAACGATAATCTCATCAAGTACATTGACGCACACACGTTCATTAACAAGGAGAATTTGACACGGTGCGATTTATACGCGAATCACATTCAGACTTTGGACATTAAGTCGCTTCGAATTCTGCCCATTGACATGAAGAAAAACCTGCCCGAGTTCTACATAGGCGGTAATCCCTTCATCTGTGACTGTAACATTGAATGGTTGCAAAAGATTAATCAGCAAAAGAGTCGCCAATATCCGATGATCATGGACTTGGACAAGATTTACTGTAAGCTGCTATATAACCGTGACCACTCGTACATCCCTCTCATTAATGCCGAAACGGAGAACTTTTTGTGCGAATACAAGACCCACTGTTTTGCACTTTGCCATTGCTGCGACTTTGACGCCTGTGACTGTGAAATGACCTGTCCAAACAATTGCACCTGTTTCCACGATCAGAGTTGGTCCACAAATATCGTTGATTGCTCTTCATCTGGATCTACTGTCTTACCGTCCACCATTCCAATGGACACCACTGAAGTGTATTTGGATGGAAACAACTTTAGTGAGCTGTCTGGACACACGTTCATTGGCAGGAAGAATTTGAAAATCCTGTACGCCAACAATTCGAACATTAACGTCATTTACAATACGACTTTCATTGGCTTGAAGCGACTGAAAATTCTCCACTTAGAGAACAACAATATCCAAGGATTTTACGGCAGTGAATTCAATTCCCTGGACAACCTAATGGAGCTCTACTTACATTCAAACCAAATCAGCTACATTGAAAGAAATACATTTTCAAAATTGAAGAAGCTCCAAATTCTGAGACTTGACAGTAATCAGTTGGTGAATTTTGAAATATGGCAATTCCAGATGAATCCCTACTTGATTGAACTTCAACTGTCCAGCAACTTATGGACCTGTGAGTGCAGTTATCTGACCAAGTTTTTCAATTACCTAAAGATCAACTCGGAAAAGATTATCGACAACCATGAGATTAGCTGCCAACTAAAAACTCCCAACGGTAATAATACGAAAATATACTTGAAGGAGAAAGATCTGACCAAGTGTGTCCTCAAGGACCATTTCAATAACAAATTTTCCACAATCATCCGTAATGACAACTATGAGAACTTTATCCCACTCCTACTGGCCGCAACTTGCACCTTTGTTGGATTCTTTGGTCTCATTATTGGTATTTTCTGTTATCGCAACGAGCTCAAGTTGTGGACCCATTCCAACTGCTTCTTCGTCAACTTTTGCTACAAGACCAATAATTTGGTCAATCGACATCACCATGGCAATAATTTGGGCGACAATGGAGCCCTGGGAGGCAATAATTTCAATAAGAAATACTTTTACGATGCTTATGTAACGTACAGTCTCCAGGATGAACACTTTATCAATCAGATTTTGATTAGCCAACTGGAGAACGATTATGGCTACCAGCTACTGCTCCATTATCGTGACTTTAATCTCAACACCTATGTTATTGACACGATAATTGAGGCGATTGAGCTGTCGAAAACGACAATTCTGTTGCTGACCAAGAACTTCCTTTACAACGAGTGGTCCCGATTCGAGTTCAAAAGTGCCGTTCATGAGATTATCAAAAGGAGAAAGAAGCTCGTGTTCGTCATCTACGGTGACCTGCCCAAGAGTGATATCGATCCAGATCTGCAACTCATGATGCGGTCCAATGTCTGCATCGATTGGGACGATAAGAAGTTCTGGAACAAACTGAGACTTGCCCTGCCCCCTGTCCGCAAGATCAACAACAATACCATTTCCTCGGCCAGTCTCGGTTCTGGGAATCTTCACCATCACCACCATCGGATCAGTGCCGGCCAGAAGCATCTGCGGTCCAACGTGAACATATACGCGACGGCAAACGACTACAATACGACGATGCGCAGGATTAATGCCCCCATTCCGCCGATTCCGCCCTCGGCGATGCAGCAACAACACGCCGGAGTAGTCGGCGTCCACAATTATGCCACGATCGCCAATTATGGCCGTACTTGTGATAATTACGAGGCGATTAATAACACCGGCAATAAATTTAACACGAACAATGATCGCCGCCATCATCAGCATCATCCGCAGCAGCAACAACAAATGGTGCAGAGCCAGCAACAGCAGCCATTTAGCGGATACAGCCACGAGCAATACCATCATCATCAGCAGCAGGGCGGAAACAACAATAACACGCTGAAAAAGTACCAGAGGAGCGGCAGGCAGCCCCAGCATCACGAGTACGCAGTTCCCTGTCTGCTGGATGACAGTTTGACGGGCAACGCCAATTGTGATTCGTCCGTGATATCCACATCTAGTGGATCTTCCTCGTCAACCACACAAATGGCCGGACAGACGGGCATTCCGATGAAAGATGGGTATGAGAATGCCGGGCAGAATTTAATTCATATGGGCAGTGGTCCGGGAAAGTATCCAAACAAGTTCCAGTCGAACAATATTGTGTCAAATTCGAGCAACAACAGCCAGGACTCCTTGTCCTCGCTTCAGGGCGACGATCACCAGCACAATGACTATGCAGATCCAGACAGCGAAGAGGACGACGACGAAGATGACAACAACTGCAGCTCGGTGTCTGATAACATTCTGAACAATTTCCAGCACCGAGGCGGCTCTGTGCACAGCAACAAGAGATCTTCTGGACATCATCATGGCCATCACAGGCCTCATGGTCACAACAGTAGCAGCAACAAGAAGATCCTGATGAACTTCAACGGTCCTCAACAGCAGCAGCAGCAACAACAGTCCATGGGATATAATAACAGTTTAAATCTAAAGCCTAGCATTGATGGTAGTGAGTTAATGATGGCCTGTGTGAATAATAATCTGAGTAGTGGTGGTGTTGTAAGTGAAGGTGGTGCAAATAATTTCGGAAATCAGTGTAATGAGAAGAGTCAATGCATTGATAACAAAAGTGATAATGTAAATAATATAAATTATATAAATAATTCTAATGCTGGGGGAGCTGGAGGCGTCGGGGGATCAGGAGGGGATAATACCAGCACGAACACAGCCACACCAGCTACTAGTAATAGTAAATGTATTGATAGAAGACTGCCACAAGCGTTGTGGGCGTAACGTTTACTTAATTTCAGGTTAGTTTCACTAAACTATAATGCCATTCATTGAATTTAAAAATGTGTATTATAATACTATACTGTGTATAATATAATGGCGCGCGGAGAAGAGCCTCCGCCACCGCCGCATTTTTATTTAGCATTTTTGATACTCGATAATTATTTTGTCCAATTTTCAAATTTTTGTACAACACACGTCCATCTCCATTCTTCAACTCTTCACGCTCATTTAAACACACGCATACAAGCACAATTATCCATATAGAAATTGTATTTCATTTTTTTTTACTTCATTTTGTGACCATACCACAAGGGGAATAATCCGTCAGTTTGTCATGTCACTTTTTCACTCCTAAAGACTTTTCGAATGAAGAAGATAATATTTGCCCGATGGCCTATAATTACTGTTTGCTACAAAGAAAAGACGAGGCTATGGAACTAGTATTTTCTCAAGTTGTGCACTTTGTTGATTGACACTTTTATAGAAATTCCTTGAAAATTTTGCTCAAATCTACCTGATTTCGATGATTTGTCTCTAGTCTTGATATTATAGTTGGACAGGTGGGAGGAGTGGTTTTCTCAGACCTTTCTGATACGGTTTCAAAATTAAATTCCATATTTAATCATAATTAAGCGTGGTGTGTGCACAAAGGGATTTGAAATTGATCAATTACTGGATGCTGTGGATAGGCAAATGATTGAAAAATTGGCACAAAATTCCGCAATATTCAAATGCAAACAAACAGAGAAACCAATGTAATTAAATTAAGCGTACAAAGGACAAATATATAATTACCGAATACAGTTATTTTTGCCAATTTAAATATTTATTTAAACCATTATGGGTTGAAATGTGTCCTACGGATATTGAAAATGTGTATTTGAAAAATGTTAAAGAGCTCTGCACAAATGAAATGCAAATAACTGGAAAACAGAATAATAATGTTGTGATTTTCATTTTAAAAAAACTATTCCTATAAGTTGAAATTATGTAAATTTTTGTACATGTTCTCGATTAAAATTACGACTTTTAGTTTATAAGCCTATTTTAGACCATTGTAAAAATTATGTATATGTTATTTTATTATAGTTTTTATTATTTATCTCAACACAAGACCTAGAGTTGTAAATAGCTAGACGAAGAGACTTATAGGTGATTAAGACTCGGAATTCTATTGCCTGGGAGAGACTGGTCCGATTATACATTTTATACACTTATTGCATTATATAAAGTTTATTTATATTTTTACGATGCCGATTGTTAGCCACAAAAAGCTTTTATTGTCCCAAACCAATGCTCTCTCTCTCAACCCAGCTTTTCTGGGCAATAGCTTTCCTGAGAAATATTGATGACGATATAAACAATTGATTCGATTGATTTTATATAAGGGAAATCAACAGCCTATAACAATCAAAATTGAATGAAATAAAACGATTTTAATTTCTATTTATTGAAATTAAAAGACGATGAAAATAAACAATTTGTGTTTCTTTTATTTATTTTGACTATTGTCGATGAAAATNGAGAAATATTGATGACGATATAAACAATTGATTCGATTGATTTTATATAAGGGAAATCAACAGCCTATAACAATCAAAATTGAATGAAATAAAACGATTTTAATTTCTATTTATTGAAATTAAAAGACGATGAAAATAAACAATTTGTGTTTCTTTTATTTATTTTGACTATTGTCGATGAAAATAGAAAAGCGTCTCAATTGTTTAATGTTTCTTGTATCATGAAGAATTTTCTTATTTAATCTGTACTTGAAATTCCATTCCATTTTCAATTTTCATCGACAATTACATACTTTGTTACGATTTTACATTTCAGGATTTTTATTTCAGTTTATTTTATTTAAATCCAAGTTTCTCAATACTGTGCAAAATTTCATCGATTTATTTTTATTGATCAAAGATTAAATTAAAAGAAATTGAGTAACAATGATTGTTGTTAAAGTTTTACTGCTGATGTAATTCTGTACTTGTTGATGGAGAAGCTTGGATTTCATGTTTATTTTTTATATCAAAGTATCTCAATTGCTAAAAAAATATGCAAATCATTAATTCATAAAGAATGTGAGTATCTTAAATTTATGTATTTAAAGTCCATAGCAATGATATGTTGATTTTATACCTAAATATTGAGCTACTTTGATAAAAAGAAAAGAATTTCAGGTTTTATTTCATTTCAGACATTTTCATGGCTATGTTTTTATATTGGGCTGTTGTTTTATTTTGTTGATGTGGAGCTTCTCCCTAATTGGCTTTCTGGGAAAAACTGAACGCGTCAAAAAAGCCACCATAAATATCTCAATAAAGCANTTTCTGGGAAAAACTGAACGCGTCAAAAAAGCTACCATAAATATCTCAATAAAGCAATAAATCAAACTTGTGCGGATTGAACCATCTTCCATGTCCAGTTTATTAATTTAATTAAAGTGGTCCTCTTCTTCTCTATTCCGCGCCTGATGCTGATGAGGCTCAAAATCAATGCTTATTCCGTGGCTGATTTACGAGGTTTGCATCGGCAGCGCGACTCAGGCCCTGAGTGTCCAAAGTGGGGCTATAAAACCGCAGAGGATGAGAATCTTCGTAAGTATAGTATAGTGTGTATATATGGATGAGAGACTCTTCTCACTCTGCTTGGAATTTATAATCTCTCGACACCATAAACCATAAAATATAAATAAATAATAAATTCGAATCTGTAATTTGATAACGGCCTCTTGGATGGGGACCGCGCGGCCCCGGAACCGATGACAATGACCCAGGATAGGAGGGAATGTAAAACATTCGATTATTGAGCGGTAATCAAAGATTAGGAATATGACTTTGTAATCTATTAGACGATGGAAGGCGCTTTCCCATCCATTTTCCCAAATATCAAATTGAATCGTTGTATCGTCGTAACAACTGGAAATTAATGTATCTAACGGCGCGTCGAAATGCATCCATCCAACTGAGATCCCATTAGACACCTTGAAATCTGTCTGAAATTACTAACGACCTGGTTATCATGGATGGACAGTAAGTAATAAACAACAGCAGGGCCACAGCAACACGATGTGAACGTGATTTGAGGCCAAGAAAAGGGAAGACAGAGGAGAATGTGTAATGTAACATTATGTATAACTCCCATAAACAATTATGATGAAGGCAGTGTCGGCTGGCTGGTTTCTTTGGTTTTCGTCCCGGCCCGAGTAACACGATCTGACTATAAATCGTTGAAAATTTGAAAATTTTAATCTTTATCTCAGTTTCTTGATTCATCATCAAAATCTTAAATTCTCTCTCTTAACACAATATCTGGNATTATGATGAAGGCAGTGTCGGCTGGCTGGTTTCTTTGGTTTTCGTCCCGGCCCGAGTAACACGATCTGACTATAAATCGTTGAAAATTTGAAAATTTTAATCTTTATCTCAGTTTCTTGATTCATCATCAAAATCTTAAATTCTCAATTCTCTCTCTTAACACAATATCTGGATTCTGGATGTTCCTTTCTGGAGCCCACCATCCTTCCTCTTTCTTCTCCAAATTGTGTGTTCAAACATTGATGGCTCGGGTGATGGAGCATTTCTGGTTGTGATTCACTTTGTTATTTGTACTATTCATGTTTTTGTTGTTGCCAATATCATTACTCTTTTGTTATAGACCAGGTTTTGTTTCAACTGCTGTTTTTTCTTCGGCTCCTCCACAATAGGAATAGTCTCTCTTTTTTTTCTCTCTCCATGGAAATGATGAATCAAACATAAAATTACTCCACACGCTCCATACACATGTTGCCTTTAAACTTAGGATTACCTCGGTTATTATTATTGTTATTATCTGGATTTTGGCTTCAATAATTTATTTTCAACAACCAATTTCAACAACAGAGAGCGAAAGAGGTACCCACAAACAGTCATGCCACCACAGCCACAATAAATAACTTCTTGCCTTTTACTTTTTGGTTTATCTGCCTGTAACACTTGGTCTTTTTTTCTTTAACAAAACAAGTATCATATTTTGTGTTCATCATAACGCAGCAGCGCCAAAGGAAAAAATACTGAAAGACAATACGCTGAATTATAATGGCAGACTTTAATATCACATCTCCAAATCTAATTCCTCTTTGACCATCTCCTCTCGCTCTTAATTCTTACAGTTTATCACCGGATTTCTACGTTTCATCTCACTACTTATCACCCCTTTTCGGCACTGTTTTTATTATCAACAGGCGACTCTGAGTTTAAAAGAAATTTTATTTATTAACCCTCTGTGCATTTCATATTTAAGTAAATAAATTAATTTAAATTGTATTGTAAATCAGCTTGGAACTTACTAATATAATCAATTTTTNTGAGTTTAAAAGAAATTTTATTTATTAACCCTTTGTTCATTTCATATTTATGTAAATAAATTAATTTTAAATTGCATTGTAAATTATCTTGGAACTTGCTATTATAATCAATTTTTATAAAATAAAATATTTTTGAATTTCATCAGTCCCCATTTTTTTAAAATAAAAAACCGTGTTTTTTGTNATATTTTTGAATTTCATCAGTCCCCATTTTTTAAAATAAAAACCGTGTTTTTGGTAGAATTCATTATAAAAATTAATAAATAACAATTCCGCATACAACTTTACATTATCCTGGCNGCGTTAACACATCGGCCACGAGACAGATAACAATACCGCTAATAATATTTTGAATTATTTTTTGACATTTTTATCTTGTGACATTTAAAATAATCTCTCAGGTTTGAACTTTAACCTTCGTCAATTTTAATTTGATATGAAGGACATTTACAAAACTTTGATAAGGAAGATTGTCCCTTAAATATTAAGTTGTTTAAACGTTTGTTTTTTCTTTCTTTTTATCTTATTAGTTTTAAATATAAATACATTATAGGGTTAAATTCCTGTTCAATGCTTATCAACANTTGATATGAAGGACATTTACAAAACTTTGATATGGAAGATTGTGTTTTAAATTTTAAGTTACTTAAACGTTTGTTTTTTTTCCTTTTTATCTTATTAGTTTTAAATATGAATACATTCTAGGGTTAAATTCCTGTTCAATGTTTATCAACGAGCAGAGTTTTCCTGGTTGTTATTATTTTAATAATCGAAGCCGTGGCGTCAATATTCACACGCCTCTTTGTGTTGACCCCTTTGAGCCTTGGGCTCCGCCATTTAGAGAGGGAGTCTGCTGTAAAGCAGTAAAGTTATTAATATTTTCATAATCACGTCTGTTTCATTCGGCTCCGACATGGTCTTCTCTCTAACAACAACACATTTACTCAAAACAATAATAACAAAATTAATGGTTTTTCCCTTTCTTTGAAGACCATGCCAAGAAGACGAAGAAGAAATCTTGGATGGCAAGCGTCGGCAAAGAGGAGAGATGGGGCAAAACGAGATGAAAATTGAACACGTTAAAATCTTGATCAATATTATTGTGAATGGAGCAGAAGAGAGGAAGAAAGAGGCTCCACCAGCATCAGCTTCTGCGGGCGATGGCGACGAACGTTTGCTGGACCGCAATAATTCCGAGACGTCGTCGCTCGCTGGTGAGGAGTTGGTGATTCTGTATCGCGATAATTTTTTGGGTCTCCTCCTTGGGCCTGGCTGGAAACCCGGCTAAAACACATTCCAGCCATCGTTTGCCGAATTTCGGCAATTTTATCTCGCCAAATCGGACACGTACTCCTGTTAACAGCAATAGTTCCATGTTCGTTGAGGTCTCTCTTAATAAAAAACCAACACACAAATAAACAAAGCCAAAGCAACAAGACATTAGTTAATGTCCATAAATTTTAATTAGTTCTAATCCCATGATTTTCGCTTTCGGATTTAATGACTCTACAATGTTGTATGTTAGATTTAAAGCAGTATTGAACATGTTTCCCTCAAAACATAAGGTTTGCATTGTTTTTTAGTCTTTTGGAAAAATTATTGTCAGGTTTTGTGGTGTTGACTTTTTGGACTAATAAATTATAAAAATAATAATAATTTCCAATTGCCATTCGGCCGCCGCCGTCGTCGTTTGTGGTTGGGCTATTAACAGGCACCACCACCAGGCCGAAAATGGGCAATAAATTTAAATGAAATTTATATTGTTGGAAATAATAATAAACAAACAAATATAACTTTTATTAAATTAAAAAAATGGAGTTTCATGGGGCGACAAAACAAACACTATTCACGTCCAGAAGCGCGCAATAGGTCTTTAAAATGCCATACATTTACAATGGCGGACTGGCTGGTGATGATAATGTTTTTAACCCACTGCTGCTCTGCTGTTGTTGTGCGGGGCTGACGATGGACGGGTGATAAAGTTGGGCCGCCTATAAATCTCATTTTCCGCCGAGTCTAACGGGGGGCCCATTATTTTAATTTTTTCCGGAATCGTACATGCATCTCTCGTTGCTTTGGCCGAAGAGAGTGTCCCACTGTAAATTAACGTTAATTTCCCGAGCAATTAATGGACTAGGAGAATGGCTGGAGAGACTATGAGGAGAGGGCGCCGCCCGCTCGCATCCCACGGAGATTCATAGTGGCAATAAAACGAGGCTTCTGTAATTTATTGGACAGAGTCTCCTCCTGTAAACATTCACTTTTACCACGTTGGACCTCGTCATGGCCAATGAATTACACCTGGGTCAGAAACCCATAAAATCATCTATATAATTTCCCTGGGTACATTTTTTAGAATTATATACGGCTGGAGTACGAAATCAGTTAAATCGCCTATACTGTTCCTGTAAAGTTGATTTTTGCGTTATAAATTTTACTCAGCTCTCTGTAGACTAATAACGACTAAAAATCGTATGTTGTGGCTGCTTTAATAGGCATTTGTATTTTTTACCCTCCCTTGTCTTTTTCTCGCTAAAGCCCTTTTACGGTTGGATAAAAGAGTAGGAAAAATACCGGCTGCCTTTATGGCATTTATGAAATACCGTTCCCTAATTATAACTTTCAAGTATAGTAGACCAAAGTTTAACCCGAGGGCTGGTCAACACCGAAATAAATTTAATTTTTCGGATAATTGATTGACATTTAAATTAGAGAGGAAACAACTTGTTCCTTTTCCTACCTACCTAAGCCAACCTTCCTCTATCCCATATAAAATATTTTCTAAAGCGATCATCTCATCTTCCTCCTACTCCATCCAATAAAAAGTTGCTCAGAAAGAGTCCGGAATTTCGGTTGAGGTCGTTCGTTGTGGTGGCGGTAGAAAGATCGAAAGTCAATTCCCCGACGACAGGCAGCTAATGTGTTTTGTGTGACGGAGCAAAAAGAGGACGGAGAAGGATTTTTGACCTGTTTGTTGGGCATTAGAAATCCCTGGGAATTTTTCTTACCACGATGATAGCATCCGATTATAAGGACTGACCCATATAAATATCTATAGAAAAATAGTTAAAACTCTGTGGAGAAGCCAGTGCTGAGGACAATAGGAGGGATATCCTTCTTAAGAATTTATCTGACAATAGAATGCGTGAGGCCTTTTTTGTGCTCGGATTCTCGCATAGGTGTTGTTGTTAAACATCCCTCTCGAAGGAGATTGAAAAAAGGAATCGCCGAGNGCATAGGTGTTGTTGTTAAACATCCCTCTCGACGAAGATTGAAAAAAGGAATCGCCGAATAACCCACAGATCGATGACTTGTTGCCAAAAACATACTATAAAAAATGAAAATTATTGCGTCACGGGTTGATCTTAAGGAAAAAACCGGCCGCCGTACAATTAAAAACTAATGAACGTCTTAGCTAGACTTCCCTTTAATCCCTAACTTTGTTGTAAATTTATTTCTGCTCATAATTTATTGTAATTATAACAATTACACATTTCAANCGTCACGGGTTGATCTTAAGGAGAAAACAGGACGCCGTACAATTAAAAACTAATGACCGTCTTAGCTAGACTTCCCTTTAATCCCTAACTTTGTTGTAAATTTATTTCTGCTCATAATTTATTGTAATTATAACAATTACACATTTCAACATTAATTATTGAAATATTATTGTCTATGTTTCCAGTAACTACATTAATATACATTTTAAATGAGTTTCTCCCTTAAGTTTAGAGGGGGATGATATATTCCCAGTTGCGATTGCAATCGCTAGTATCCAAGATGGCATCGAGAAGCACTTAGCATTATTAACTCCACACGCTACCAATGCTCGTAGCCTTTTGATTAGGAGTTGCAGGGACGGAAATATGGGAGCAAGTCGACCGTCACAGCGGCAGCCCAGACACTCTCTTGACTAATAATAACACCTCCAGATTCGTGTCTGATAAGAACTTTAATCCGAATGTGATTAATTTAAATTTTAAATTACTCCCCGTTTTTGAAACGTGTCCCAATTACATTTGCAGACTTGTGACTTTTATATGAAAACCAGACTTCTGCAAATACACATGTCTCTCCAAACTGATTGTANAGACTTGTGACTTTTATATGAAAACCAGACTTTTGCAAATACACATGTCTCTTCAAACTGATTGTGTTATTATTGTTGTAAATGTGTACTTCATTGGCAGAATTATTGTAAGAAGTGTGTATACGATATAATAAATTAATTAATGAATGGAAACAAAGCCACAAGCCGGTATTATTCGCAAATGACGGAGCACAAGATAAAAATAAAAAGTAAAACAAAAACCAGAATAGAACTCCAGTCGGATGTAAAAATGGGGGAAGGAAAGAAGAGGCAATGGGCGAGAAATTGGACATGATTCAATCCAATTAGTATCCCCAGAGGTAGGGCATTTCCCTGTAATTTTAATAAGGTGCACAATGACGACAACCTTTTCGAAATCCGCCCTTTTAACCCACTTGTTCCCAAATCTACATAATAAATGGAATGTTGTGTCTCATTTGAATTCGGTTCAGCAAATTATAAACCCGAGGTAGGACGGTGGAGGATTGTGCCCCAAATGATCTGAATAGTCCTTACTCCTTATCGGATCTGTTTTGCAGCGAGAATGTGTGAAAAAACCCAAAGTTAGCCGGCCTGTTATCACGAAAAGGAGATCAGGTTTTCGAGGATGAACAAAGCGCTTTCCTCCTCACCAATCCATGATGCTTTTTCAGAAAACGATTTTCTCGCCCCTTAATAACAGCAACAAAAACAACAATGGCGTATGTTTACATAGCTTAAGTATTAAAAGGAAAACAGTAATTTTGTGCGAAGAAAGCCCAAGATCAACGGCAAAGATTCGATTATGTAAAAAGGAAAACGAAAGCTGGAAAGGACAAGATTTAAGAATTTAATAATACAAAATCTTTACATAAACATATTCAATTTGAGGCCAAATTTCATGGTCTACATTTCAATTATAAAATAACTTGTGCACAGAGATATATAGAGTGGGCTCCTACCCCTCGGCCATAAAGGGAGGACGAATAAAGTAGGCCTTGACGGCCATATCAGATGCAAAGGGTGGTTCTAAAACTCGACCTTTTATGATTATATTCAATTTGAGTGAATCATAAAAATTTAAATAATACCCCGTGTCCAGTCCGAGTGCCAAGGAACAATAATACCCACCAGACAATAATAAAAAGTCAGTAAAACCGATAAGCGGAGCGAATCTCTGATTCAAAAAGCGGTTTGGATAATGGAATTTTGCCAAGATACACCACTGGAGGACTTCAACAATCTGACGTCATTTTATGGCGACAGATAAGCGGAATAATGACTTTTAAAGACGGTCAAGGATTAATATTGGATTCCGTCCGGGAATTTAGACCATCCTCTGATTAAAATAACTGGCATAAAAGGCAGATTCCTTTTGCATTGAGTTTTCATAATGGAAATGGACGGAACCAAATTAGCAATTTAGCCATCTATTGTTGAAGAGAGAGTCCGGGTATTGTGGAAAAAATTGAGGCTGGTGAAACCAAATCCTATGCAAATGTCCACCGATTAAAGCTTGCTTCCACACTAATTCCCCTAATTTTTCACTGCCAAATTGGCTTCCCTTTTACATTGATGCTTTTTGCAAGTCTTTTCGGAGGCTGGTGTTTTTGTTTAAACTGTGGCTAAACGGGTCATCCTGTAAACTCCGACCAAATTAATGTTCTGGTCTGGCCGAGGCTCAAGTTCAAGTAAGAAACCACAATTGGTCAGCTAATCGTTTGCAACCACATAAATTAAATGGATTAACCCTTTAGAGCCACACTCCCTTTGTGGACCTGTCCCACTGTTCCAGCACTTCAATGGGCCACATTTTGTTGGTTATAGTCGAATAAGGGCCCAACCTCCATGATTCCAGATGAAATTTGATCTAGCGGAGGATGGATGGGAAATTATATAATAAATTGAAGGTTCTCTCCTCCACAAATTCTTTGTGGTGGTTCCAGTAACAAAAAATCAGCCATATTTTTCACTCGGAAATTGGACGGGTTGATTTTCTTGCCTCTGCTGTTAAGTATTGTAAAAAGGTTGTGACCAGAGAGAGGCCTCGTCGTGTTTGGAAAATGGATACGAATTCAAATTATCCACATTTAACGCATGCACACAGCCACACAAAGGGGTTATATTTCGTAATTCGAACCTAATGACACGAAACGCTCATTAATTAAATCTGATTAAAGCAGTACTGTGTTTTGCCGGGCTCTTCGTGTGTCCATCCTCTATTCGGGCTCGCCTTTGTGTTTGCGTGTTGCGTTCGTTATGTACTGCTGATGTTGTCAGCTGATGAATGGACCTAAGGACCTGGGAAATGAAACTGTAAACAGCAGAGAAACTAGGAAATCTCCAAGATTGTTCAAAAGACACTTGGCAAGATGGGGTTAAAGTGGAAAAGTATCCAAGCAGCAGCCAAGAATGTTTGCAATAATGTGGTGGCTACAACATGCTTGACATTCATCTTCCATGTCCCCCTTTCCACCTCTCCATCGCAGTCTCGAGCTTGGACCATTCCACATTGTTTCTGGCCATCTCCCAGAATTAAATATTTGTTTATTTTCTTAAGTGAATGAATTACCTGAAGAATTTTGTTAAGGTAAACAAGCAGTATAGACAAACGGTGAAAAATGTGCTCATTAAAGGGCCTCGAAGAGCGCTACCGGGTGTTTTGTGTGTTCAAAATTTTGGAAGAATGATCGGGATGTTTGGTTGAAACGTTACCCTGCACTCCTCTCTTGTAGTAGGTGGTCTTTCCGGTTATTAAGAAAGCTGCTGTCCCGCGTCCATCGCTCTGAGCTGATGGCACAGCGATCATGAAGATGATTAGCCTCTGCTCACCATTTGATTAAACAGTGCTCAAATTGAATTATTAAACAGAAATTCCTCGTCGTCTTCTTCATCTTTTTCGTCTTCTCAGTGTCTCATCTCTGGTTATGTCGTGTCCCAATTTGAATGAAAATGGCCTATAATGGGCAGGGTAAGTGGAGAACGTTTTGTCCAGTGAGAAAGATCGATTTGATTTCATTGATGCTGCTCATTTAATTTGAATAATGAGGAGCTGTTAAATGGGTGTCTCATTGGCCGGACAGGAATTAACATTTTGACATTCTCTCTCGCATTCAAATGGGGCCCGGTGATGATCATCATTTGAGCTTTATTTATAATTTTATATATATTATTACAGCACAGTTCTCATGTTCCCAGTTCCAGACACACCGATGATCTCCGACGAGGCCACAGTTTGGTGCTGGGGAACTCAGGCAATTTATTTAAATTGAGAGCGAGATAGCAAGAATTAAAATAAAAAATTAAATAAATTAAATATGATAACATCTCGTTGTCAATATTACTGTCTGTTGTCCTCAGCCAGTAGCCGAGATAAAGAGGGAAAGAACACAGTGCCAAACTAAGAAGACACAAGTTGGGGACTCAAATTGGAAATTGTTTATGAGACTCTGCTGAAGCTGGGCAAAAACAATCCTCCTTGTTTCTATCCATGTATACAAGAGGGTTAATCATTAGCTGAATTTTGTGGCAAAGAGTTAACCTTTAATCGTACAGTAGGTAGAAGACTCATTCCCAGTATATTCCTTTAATCACTAAACCTATCTCTTCGTATTTATCTCTCTTTCGCTCTCTCTTTAAAAGCTGAAAATGTAAAACGATTTTTTCAATTCTAAAGAAAGAGGAGGCCAGGAGTGTTAGGAGGATGAGTTGTTTGAATATATTTTTAATGTAATTGGACACTGTGTTTTATCACGAAATCTGACCCTTCTTCACTCCTTGGATTTGCTTCTTTTTACACTTTTTCTTTCAGTCTTTTTTTCAAATTGTGTGTCTGCATAGCACTCGGCCCGACACCACCAAGGAACGTAGTGGGGCCCAATCAATTTTATTATCTTTCAATGCAGCGCCTCTCGTATACTCGTATATGAAATTCATAACTCTGGTAAGAAAATATCTCATAAAATCACCTCCACGACCGACTGGAGGGAACAGAGAGTATAAAATCGTNATATCTCATAAAATCACCTCCACGACCGACTGTAGGGAACAGAGAGTGTAAAATCGGCGAGGAGAGTCGGTCTATGTTTTCAATTTCCAACATACAAAACGTGTCTTTGCATAAATTTTGCCCCTGAAATATTATTCATAAATGGTGTGATATTGTCTCTCTCTGAGAAGATAAAAACTGTGGTACGTCGTGCGTTTTGGCCAAAGCAGCGATTGAAAATACCCATAAAGTGTACAGAGTGCGTGAATTCTTCCAAGTACAAGACCTATTCCTGATATCCATCTATCTATCAAGTCTATTCGTTGTGTATGGGCGTTGCATAGTCTTTTACCGCAAAATGTGAACCTCCTCCTCGTGTTTTACCTTGAAATTGGCCTTATCCGATGACTAACGACTGGGAAATCTGTTGCCTTACAGAAGGTGACAAGGAAAATTAAAATAAGACAAATTTCCACCTTTATTCCGCCAGATTTTATTTGCTCTCCCAATTATGGGGCGCAGACTCGAAATTGGAACAATTTCTATTCCAGCCGGCAGTTTCCCTCGTTTCTCTTTCACCTTTCCCGTTGACGTGCCAACAGATTAAAGTGACTCGCCGGCAAATTCAATTTTCAACCTTGTTACCCAAAAAATTACTCCCAATATTTGCTTTAATATAGAAGCAATAATCACTAAACGAGGCTATAATCTGATTACCTTTCCGGGGAATGTATAGCTCCTGACAATGTACTTTCCTCCTCTGTTGATACGTGCTCAATGATCTGGAATTTGAAATGATCTTTAATAACACACCTGCCGTGATTTCTATACCGAAACATTTTTGGTGTAGCTTTTATTTCAAGTGGCTACAGTGCGTTGCATAAATCACACAAGAAGAATCGAGTACTGTGCACTTTAGAGATAAGACTCTTCATCCGTTATGGGATCTCCTTCTAATACTCTTCCGTGGACCTAAAACCAGATCGAGCGCCGATAAGAACGCCAATTTTTCGGAGGGTTTTTGAAATAAGGAAAGAGAGACGACAATGGGGAACAGCAACAATGTGTTCTCTGTGTCTGCNGACCTAAAACCAGATCGAGCGCCGATAAGAACTCCAATTTTTCGGAGGGTTTTTGAAACAAGGAAAGAGAGACGACAATGAGGAACAGCAACAATGTGTTCTCTGTGTCTGTTGCCGATAAGAAAAACAAAACTCCATTTAACACGTTGCGGGTTGACTTGTTGTTAAATTAATTTGCTGAAAGCAGTCAACACAGAGCACAACGGGGCGACAACCAGAAAGCAAGAAGAAGGAGCTCTATATATAGACGTGTTTTTAAGGTATTTTCGGTTGATCTCATTCGGTAGCGCCTGGCTGCAAATTCAACACAAATCCTGGCTCCATCGGTTCTTGTCTTTTCATGTTCCCAGCGCTTGCTTCTACACGTCCGGAATTTTGTCTCACATTTTACTCCCAAAAATGGTTAGCTCAGTGTGTCGCCTCGGTCTCTCTGTTTTTCTGCGTTATTTCCTCCTCTTTCGCTTGCTTACTATACTTTGACTTCCCTTCCAATGATAACATGAAACAATATAATTCCATGGCATTGTTACCGATTTTTGGGTGTCGTGAAGCCGGTAGTTTTCTCATATACTGGTGATTATTTTTCAGCGAAAAACGATGGACCGATTAGTTCCAGCCCTGGTTTCATTACGCGCGTCAGGTACTAGTCAGGTGTACTAATTTTAGAGTACCGAAGACTTGAGGAATTTCCTGCCATTGACATATATCAACAATACGGAATTAATTAAGTTGCGCCAAGGAGGCTGATTTTTTACTCTGTCCGGTACAATGGCATTTTATATGGTGTTGATGAGTATTTTTCAATTTTCATCAACACCGCCTGGCATGTGGTCTGATGGTGGTGGATGGATGTGCCTAGCTTTAAATATAAAAGAGAAAAAAATCGTTGGACACGGGGGGAAATTAGAAATGACGAGCAAATATTTGTAAATAAAGCATTGTGAAATTTATTACTGTTTGGAGGCCGGCTGAAAGGAAAGACGGCTTCTCACCACCATCCCGCCAATCCTCCCCACTGAGCTTTGTCTTCCATTCGCTGAGACTCTCCACGCGCGCTCACACTAAGAAGCTCGACAAGGTTTTCATGGAGAAGACGTAAGGGAAAAATCCTCAATGAAATTTGTCGGAATTTGTAGAATTTCTCCCCTCAGCCACCTCTTACCCAGCACCTATTTGGATCTGTCTGGCCCCTGGCCGTGAGCAGTAAACATTTTCTAAATATGAGATCTGGTATTGACTTCTTGGCTCCTCCAGGAAATTGGTAAATACTCAGAAATGATGCAATCATCTCTCGGTGATTATTGCTGTTTTCACAAAGATGTTACTTAACTGCTATATTTTCTATATACATATTTTTCATAGCCACATCCATTCAAATCCAAATCTGGTACTTTATGAAGGATCCGAAAGCTAGAAGAGGGAGGCTCTGTAGCAATTTATGGAAATTTTCTTGGAAGAAAGTCGAGAAAAACAAATGAAATACGCACTTTATGCTATATGCCATACACATTGGCCAAGTTAATTCAATTCGGATTGCCATTAATTCTCATTTAGCACGAGGCGAAGCCAAATGGCAAATCACATGACCGAATGGCGTCCAATGGTGAAAGTGGATCGGATAGAAATTGCCAAATCAAATCCCATATCCTCTCATTCACGTCGTTTATTTGTACATGTGTGCCACTAATCTGGACAAAAAGCTCCATTCTGGGAAAATGCTCAGACATCTATATATAGCAGTATATTCGAATTAAGCTGCTGTCTCTTTATTGGACTCGGATCCGTCTGAATGTTTTCCACTAAAACTTGAGACTGATGGCCGAGGATGTTGTTTTGTCCATGTCCGACAAGATTTCAATTGCAAATAGATAAATAAATAAGAGTGGTGTTCCAATCTCGCCGTTTCCTTTTCACTGGATCTGTGCGTGGCTGTGTGTCGTCTGGTGGAGATGCTGGGTGGTGGTGGTTGGTCTCTCGTTCTCGTAAACAACCTTAGAAATGAGTTTCTGAGATACATATATATTATATGTCTTTCCGTTTTGTCTGTACGAAATGTACAAAGAACGAGAAACATTAAAAATAAATCGGTGGTCAATATAACAAATCAATTGGAATTGACAGAATTGGCCGAAAGGGGGAGGCTAAACAGAGAGTAGGGCCAAATGAAATTAAACTGGACAAGCCAAGAAATGTGTACTTGACCGATTTTTATCTGAGTNCCAATTTTTATCTGAGATGCCGCCGACTTATGGCTTCTTGTGAGACAATCAAGTCTTTGATTTCTATTTCTGGATCAAAACTTGCCTCTCTTTACTACAGACCAGNAAGTCTTTGATTTCTATTTCTGGATCAAAACTCGTCTCTCTTTACTACAGACCAGTTCTACTTAATTTTGCACAACTTGAAGATATCAAATTCAATATCTCTTGTTTAGATACGAAAATTGATTTTTGCACATCGCTATACATTTCTGGCAATCCTCCAAATGACCTTTAATACACTGTCGCCACTGTTAATCATGAAATTGTGCTTGCTCCACTTTGTTCGCCTTTCACTGTGTTATTGTTATAGATTAGTTTGCCTTCTGCTGCCACACAATCTGAACCGAGATTTATCTATCTTCCTCCATATCGTCAACCAGCGACACGATTTCTTCACCAGAACACGAACGAAATTAATATAGAGAAATGTCTCCATAAATTCCAAATAAGAAAATTATTAATATCCAAATTTATTTCCATCTAATCTGCAGTGCTTCTCATCTACCATGCTCTCTTCCAAATGACATTATGAATGCATTTTATAGAGCGGAATTTTCAATAATAATAGTAAATCCATGCAAGCCCTGAAATGTGTTTTTGCCGCAATTCCCTGATTTGGAGCCTGAGTGGAGATGGGAAGCGCGGGATGCACTTGATTATGGATGCATGTGCGCCTCTCTAAGGGGAATATAAGAATTTTCTGTTCTTGTTCAAATTAAGGTTTACAAATTGTTGAGCCCGTATTATTTTAATATTCTCAATTTGGGTGACTGCTGTGTGGCTGGAATCCGCCGTTGGAGTCTCTCCAATAGTTGTCTTCATGTATGCCAAAGCATCTGATGAGTTTATCCTTATATACATGTGGTGTAGGCCATGACTTTCATATATGGTGAATAATTTTGTCATCTTTGATGGGACAAATTTAAAATCCTTCTTACATCCCCATACCCCACAGACAAAGCGAATGCAAAGGATTTAGAAACGATGATGGCATGTCATTCTCTATGTATGATGATTCTGGTGAAAGGATAAAGTCACGATGAGACGATTTCGTAGGGATAAAGAGGAAATGATTTTGCAGGAAAATTCAAATTTGATATTTTTATTTATTTATAAATTTGGTTTTCCAGTTCAAAAGACGACGCTGTTCATAGGAGGACGTGTAATGCTCTCTTGTGCTGTGTGAAAAACTAACCACCTTCGCACACTCCCATTCATCCAGAGATCTAGCTCAGTCATCGTCTGCTGTCGCCCACTTCATTCCAAAGGTTTTCGTACCTTTGATTTTATTATTTTATTATTTGCTTTCATGTTGGGAATCACTGTTACTTTTATTGCGTCTATTTACCCATCTTACCCTATTTTATTATTTTTGCCCCATGAATGGATAAATGGAAAATGTCACCCGACTTTCCCGGTAATTTTCGGTTTTTTTTATGAGTGTTTTGACTTTTCCCAAAACGGCCAGGGAAAAGTTGGAAAGAGAGAATGAGAGTGGTAGCAAAGTTTATTCGTTTATGGACTCTATATATAATATTAAAATTCTGAATAAATGTTGGCAGGCAAACAGCTGTAAAATAATAAAATGTATTTAAGTGAAGCGAATTGGGCTTCCGTTTGGCGGAAGGCCTTTCTCTTCCTCTCTAGCCACCACAACAGAGCTGGTAGTTTCTCTCGCTCCCCACTCAATAGATTAGCATGCTTGTTCCTGGTAATTGGCAATGAATGTTATACAAATCCCTTGAAATTTGCAGGCATCCGATTTATTGATTTATTTACATACAATATACACGTATAATACGACATGCTATCAGCACGAGTGTGCTTGGAGCAGAACGAACCGTTTGTTGTCTGCCATTCAAGATTGGATTTTGGGCGGCATATTTCAATTGGGTGGAATGGCTGGGAACAAATAAATAAACCTAGGCCTATAGATACGGGTGAATTTGTGGCTGAAAAAGGACACCCGATATATACTAAAAAGGGGGCAATAAATGCCAAGAAATGCCGCGGCGACGACAAAATCTATTCACTGTGATAAAAAGCAGGCGATATTCGCATGAATTTGGCAAAATGTCGCGCGCGCAAAAAATGGCTAGGGTGGAGACAATAAACAATAAAGGATTGATAGAGTGGGAGACCGAATAACAAACAACCCAGCAAAGAATTATCAATATTCCAGAAAAACTATTCAAGAAATAATTTATTTTTATCATGCTGCCAATCTATATAAGAGAGACGAAATTTCCTGCCGCCCCACTGATAGCCACCATGGCTCCCGATTCAGCATCAGGTTCATCCTCCAAGGCACAAGTACGAATACATGGTTCGATTTCTGAGGCGGAAATATTTTTGATTTAAACACCATTCCCAGTTCGCGATCAGTTGCATCATATCATTATGATGGTCTGGTTTGGTGGAGAATCGGAATTTGTGCCTGGCCCTTATCACGGCGAGCTCATCGTTTTCAGATTCCCCACTGATTGTCGCCAAAGTACTAAAAGAGAGTCGTGGAATGCACCGAGAGAGTGGCACGACCAGCAGCAGCACCACCAGAAAAAGAATCAATTGTGAGACAATTTATATATTTCGCCAAAGCATAAAAATATTCTTGGATTCGATTCATGGGATGGAGTCAAATAAACAACATTTTTCGGCATGCAAATAATTCTATGTATATGAACTCAGTAAGATTTAAGAAGCTAACTTTGCCAATAACTTTTGCGCTGAAAAATGTTTTTTGCACAGTCATGTTGACAATCCCAGTGATTGAATTCGAACGACATTTTAATATCATCTCTTCCAGGCTCTGACGATGTTGTTATCCGAAATATTTAAATGACATATCACAAGGTAGAGTGGAGAGGCCAAAAATGAACAATGCAATCGCCTTCTCCGGTCCTCTTTTTTCATGATAATGTCAACGACACACAATTGGAAAAANGACATTTTAATATCATCTCTTCCAGGCTCTGACGAAATGATGATGAAATATTTAAATGACATATCACAAGGTAGAGTGGAGAGGCCAAAAATGAACAATGCAATCGCCTTCTCCGGTCCTCTTTTTTCATGATAATGTCAACGACACACAATTGGAAAAATCAATACTTTTTGCCAGGACACATAAATTCCTCCGATTCTGCAATTATTCAAAAGGCGGACAATCCAAGGCATCCATGTCGTGAAACTGGATCGCATTTTTATAACGCAAAAATGAACCAGCTCAAGTAGCACTGAATTATTTATGAAATTGTTCAAAATGCATCGCTTTGTATTCTATGCAAATTGGTTGACTTTATTTTAAAAGTCATAAATGAAGGATGTGTCATGTTTCCAGTTTCAGGCTTCTTATTCCCAGATAAGTATTGATTTCTTTAGTACACGGAATCGGTAATGAGGAGGATATTTTTCTGGATTATTCAAGTAAACATAAATGCAGTGAAATTGTACATAGACACATCTAAGTTCATTCTACTCNTTTTTCTGGATTATTCAAGTAAACATAAATGCTGTGAAATTATACATAGACACATCTAAGTTCATTCTACTCCGCCTCACAAGCTATATACTAAAACCGAACATTGCTGTAAGACATTCTTTCTGTTTTCGCAATTAAAACATTTTTTTGGTATTTGCGCGCTTAGTTTATTGTTTTGTAGTCACCTCTCTCCCGCACAGTGCTTCTTCAAATTACCAGTCATACGTCAGGGTACATGTAGTGTTTGTCGTCGTATAATTAAATAACTAAGAGCATCTTCTCCGCAAGACAATGGACTAATTCAATTCAGTTTTCCTTTTTGTAGTGGTTTATTTGTCTCTGCCACGACTACATTGTGACCAGAAGGTTGAACTGTGACCGGTTGTCTATTAAAGACGTCGTAAATTGCTTTTGTACTTTTAAGCGATGCTATTAATTAAACGTGTTAACCGAGAGTCACTCGACAATTAATTGCTGCAAACTGTATTCAAACTTTGGATAAAGTCCTGCAACTAACTGGGATCAACAGCAGGACCGTAGGATGTGTGCTGTGTAGTTGACGGTGACGAGTGTGTGACATGACAATAGATGAGCCAGAGTCGTCGTCGTCGCCGTCACTCCGGCTTCCGAAATGGAATTGTGCACATGCATAATAATTTTGCATTCAAATAGTGACGGTTAATTTATGGAAAAATATCTGCCAGAATATGCAGTTGGCTAGGAACACAGTCCAGTGGCTGGTACGGTGGAATGTCAAGGGTTTGACAGTACAAATTCATCATCATGTTTTTATTTGCCCCTGTTTGTTGTCCCATACTCCTTGAATCACTTTTTCTGAACCCATTCCATTCAATCCTCAGTTAGTTTACATTTACACAGCTACTAGTTGAGTTTGAAACAAGAGATCAACTTCTGGATATCACAATATAGTCCAGGTACATTTGCTCTCTGGTCCAGTCCACAGTCCAAAGGGGAGCAGTAAAAGAAACGATATAATTTTCGCAGTGCGACAGGCAATTATTTCAGTTTTGTTTGCATATTGGACAAACATGGAAAAAGTAGCCAGCTTCATCATCAACAACATCATGTGTACATGTGCCATCAGGATTCCTGATAATCAACACCACGGAATTTGTGTAAAGAGCGTGGCTGCTGGAATTTTCAACGCCGAGAATGGCTTTTGATCTGGTTTCTGTCCGTCTCTCCACTCTTTCGTTTTTTGCTGTTTTTGTTGACGTCTGCTGATCTGAAACAACAAAAATAGCGCCACCAGAATCCCAAATCCCAAACACTGCCAATCCTCACGAATAGGGGATTAGATGGCCTAGACCAAATTAATGCTTAGCTGTGTGCGGTTCGAGTCAGGCAAAGCCACTTAATTTTAATGGAAATTATTCCTGTGGCCAACCAAAATCGTCATCATACACCAGCCAAAGATAGACAATCAAGATAACATTGTATGTGATTTTGGAAACTGGAGTTGACATACACACCACATGGTAGTGGGACATTTTCAGAACAAAACACAGAGATAGGCCAGTTATCAGACGCATAGATCTTAATCGAAACGAATTCTAAAGTTGATCCCAATCAAAACTTGGGCAGTTCCCATCAATTTTCATGTCAATTAAAAACGATTCTCTTTCTTTTCGGTCTCTCCCTTTACCCTCTCTATGTATAATAAAGAGATGCTACCCAAAAACTATAGTGATATGTGGAATTCATCTCATTAGTTCCTTGATATGCGGCAACAAAATTGAGCTTCCTCCGATTTGGCGAGAGATGAAAACAGAGAGTTGAAACTGCCCAAAAACAATAAACCCCAATTATTCAATTTGGAACTTTGTTCAATGTCTGTCTAATCAGGCGGAGGCTGAAAGGGAATAGTGTTAAAAAGTCAGATCGAAGCCGAAAGCTGACCTAAAGTGAAATAGCAGAAAAATTAACAAGGAGAGAAAAGGAAAGTCATTGGATTTTATTAGTTTCGTTTAGTGTTATTAAATTCAAAATCCATTCATTCCGATGGAATCATCACATTTTCCCGACCAGTGGAGAGTCAATATATTTGGCATGTCTGACGTGTGACTTTGGTCTGGGTTCTGAGGGTACTGGTTGGTGTGTACAAGTATATGTATATAGGGTTTTGTAAAGCGGGAAGAGGAAATAAAAAGACGAACTTTGCAGCCTTTTACGTTTATTGTCTTATTTTTTTCTGTTTTAATTCTCTAAATGGATTCGAATCCTTCCTCCATAGCCCCAATCCCTTTTACCCAGCCTTTGCTGATCCGAATTGAATAAAATCTAGATAAACACTATCATCATTAATTTTTATATTTTCTGTCCATTCACCGACGATAATTTGTGTCTAACTAGATGGAATGAATCGGATTCGGTATGGGTTCTAAGGAAATTGGATTTTCAGGTCCCTAAATCAGCAATTTTAGGAGCCTGGTATCACACCGCTCCTGGCGCATTTAGTTACGGTGGATAGTAATGAAGAAGCGAAATTGCTGGCAACGAGGTATAAAAAAGGGTCAATCCCAGAAAATTCTCAGATGTACCTTAACGAGTTCACCTTTGGTGTCTGGTTATCTTACAGTAGCCAGATTTATTTATATCAGGTACTTGCATTCCTGACCCGTGTTCCGGGCAATAGTCACGTACCAAGATACTTTTCTATGGCAAACTCGATGAGGATTGGGAGTTTCTTTATAGTGCTTCACTTTGTCCAAACGACTTTGCCATGCGATTAGACGAATTTATTTAATTCGCCTATCTCTCGAGTTAAGAGCGAGGGAGCGTCTTCTTCTCATTCGGGAACTGTTAACTTAATGCTTTTATTGCTCTCAGAAGATTGGCACAGTCTCATCACAAAAGACACCAACCTCGATGGACTGCATAAATTTGTCATGAAAAAATTGTGATAATTTCATCAAATCGTAAAATTTCTAATGTTAGATATGCAAATGAAAGAATTTCCAAAATTAATTCCGCCATCCATCCAGTTTTGCTCTTAGTCATCTTTATGGTCTCGATATTCGTCTTTTTGGTTCGGCAAGTGGTCTCTGATGTGTGTGAACGTGTGGTTGTGCGCCAAACTGGTTAAAGTTTGCGATAAATCAAAACACAAATGTAGTCATTAAACGGGCAAAGCATTTCAGTGCCATCGGAATTCAGTGACTTTATCAATTAGCTTCGCTATTAATCTAATAAATTGCCGCGCGCTCTATAGGAAAATCCACGAACGGATTTACCCAAATTTATGGCCATCTTTTCCACTCATCTCATCCTCGGGGGTAATTGTATTAAGTTGGCGACGCCACTATAGCGGAGCAAAGAATGAAGACAGTGGAGAGTATGAGGATCTACACTCATAATAATATGTATCAAAAGATAGCAGATTTATTTATATAAATAATAAAAGTGGGAACATGTGCTGATAAGACTCTTCTCATCCACTCTCTCACACTTTGGTCGCCTATGGCCAATTTATTTCGATTAAACCACTTTTCGGGCATTCATCTCTTTTGCCCTCCGCCGTGTCGCCCGCCGACCGGTACTCTCTATGCTATAAGGCTTTTGGGTTTTATTTATTTTTTTAATGGAATCGCCAAATCGAAAGATAAGCAATTGTATGTTCGCCCACGCGTTAGCCACAATCGCTCGCGAAAAATCAACTCAACAGCAAAGACCTCACAAACAAGTAGATTATTGGTCTTTAATATAAAAGAATACAGAATTCGCGCCCGGCCCAATGGTTAAGCTGATTATTTGCAAAATTAGGTAATTTAAAATCATATAATAATATAATATAAAAGTATCTAAAATTTGAAAGAAGTCGTCCATGGTGCCAAATTGGATATATTTTTCAAAATATCATTCGCTTATTATTGTTGAATATTTTTCATAGCCGTCTTATCACNGGATATATTTTTCAAAATATCATTCGCTTATTTAACTTGACTTTTTTTTATTGCCATCTTATCATGACTTAAATTCATACTATATTTTATAGAAAGTCTATCCAATTTATCGGGTTCAAATCTGTATCCTCTTATTTATATCATATTTTTTGTGAAATAAATAAATTTGATTTAGTTGGATACATTAAGAACGATATAAATAAAACAATAAAAATTCAAGTGATTTTCATTCGATAAGCTTTTATAACTATTCACTTCTTTTGTTACAAAGATCAATGTGTTANCTTTTATAACTATTCACTTCTTTTGTTACAAAAATAAATGTGTTAAAAAAGCTGTTTCCGCGCGTGCTGTATAATATATAAATGTTCACACCTATCATATCGATTTCTTACTACCAAAAATGAATTTCAAAACTTCAATAAAAACTAGCCTAATGCCTGACCTTAAAACATTTATTGATAATAGTTACTGTCCAGTAAATAATAGTTGAAATTTGATATTTATTTAAGGTTTTTACAAATTATTATTTCCATTCAACAATTTATTTGACGAAGTGAAACCNGAAATTTGATATTTATTTAAGGTTTTTACAAACTATTATTTCCTTTCAACAATTTATTTGACGAAGTGAAACCAAAAAATGAACGTGTGACCTTTACCTAGCCATCATCACCGTAGAAACAAACAACTGCTTCGGTCTGACTTAATATTTAATGTCTTTTTCGCGCCATTCAATTGAAACTCGGTTGAGCTTTTATTATTGTGTTTATCTATAAACCGTGTGGAGAGTTGGTATCTCTCTGGTAGTGGATACTGTATACAGTCCGGTTGACCGACCGCCACCCGTCTCCGTAGTCTGAGTCTGGTGGTCGTGTCTGGTGACTCTGGGACGATTTATAATAACCGCACAGATAAAATTTTATTACGTTATTTTCGAGAGAGAGCATCAGCAGCAGAAAATTCTGACTTTGGTCTCGTGTAGTCGTCGTTCGGTTGTTGGTTTGGTGAGCAAAAATTCGATAAATGGAATTCATTACTTAGCGATAGATAGGCGAGCGAAAGCCAACAGCTTTTATTCCACGTATATGGAGCGTCCACAGATAACAGGACCACGCAATCAATTTGAAAATGTGCTCATAACAACAAAAACAATAAAAACAACAACTATAGTACCAATAATAGTAATAAAAATTCATACATTAATAGATTGGTGGCGCTCGGGAGGAGAAATTGGCATTGGATGGGAATTGGCGAGGATTCGGGATGTGGATCAATATGTATAGGCAATAAAATATACGAGTATTGTATGGCTTTCCGTTCTTTTTTACGGCGGAATAGAGACGAGAGCGAGTGTGGTGATGACAGAAGACTGAGCTCCAAAAGTAAATTGTCTAATAATGGAAATTCTCGGATTTTGGCTTCATCTTTGGCAATTTCATGAAAATTTGTCGTCGCAAATATGGAAATTCTTATACCGCATTATTTTCGGGTTGAAACGGAACCAAATCGAATAAGTTTCCCATGGCCATGGAGAGCGGGGTGGATGAAGGCGGAGGGATGGTTGGATCGGAAATTGGGTCAGGTCGTCGGCTGTCGTTTGGACCAAGACCGACAACGTACGACCGGAAGGGAAAGAGCTATGTAGATGTTGGCTCACGGAAAGGTATCGATAATGGGAAAATGAAACATTTCCAACGAGCTGTGGGAAAGTGGGCGACACCAAGGAAATTTATGTATTATCGAATAAACGGAATACAAACACATCGCTTCTGAGGAAGATCCAGAAGCTCATTTTAATGGCGAACAAAGGGATACAAATGGGGGACACAAACATAAAATTATTAAATTTGCCACTCTTCTTGGCTGATTAGCCGGATAGGCTGAAAAGGACAACATCATCCGTCTATTCGTTTCCCTGCAGTCTATTAAATAGGATTGGAGTTATCGGAAAATAATGAACCGGGTAATAAATTCTCTGTGGAGAATTCTGTGAATTCGCGTAGTCCAAAGAGTAAGCAAAGCATTGACGATTTATAGGAAGAATAAGGCCTTCAGACTATATACCCCTAAAATATAGTCTTAGAGGGTAGGGAGCTTGGGAGACGAAGAAGCAGATGAAAAAAGACCAATGGAGATGATGATGAAGGAATTTCAACGACAAATCCCAGACGGGCTTTGAATACCAAGTACCAGCGTTCACCAATTTCTCTGCCACGGGCTCGTCCGTGTTCTAGGGATTGGGTTAATTCGGATGAATGGAATTTATTGTTCAGATGACAGGATGGGCAGGAATAGACCGGGATAATGCCATGAACAAGAGAGGCAATGAACTGTCATTCTCCATAGTAGAGCTTTATCTCCATATTAAAGGGAATTTGTTTGGATGCAAAAGAGGGAGAGTGTTTCTCAGAAATAAAAATTAAATTTGGGGCTTTCTCTAACTGGCCTTATCAGAGCGTTTCAATTTTATCAGGCCGTTCAGCTAGACCCATCTCATAATTTGGAATCTTCTGGTTGATGTTGCTGTTGTTGTCTTTATCTAATCCCTTCGACCTTGGTCCAAATTAATTACCAGGCGAGAGTTGTGTTGGTGAAATGATGGCCTTGTCTCCACATAGACTGAACACCCACAACACCAATGAAATTATGTTGGGGAGAAATGTGGAAGGAAGAAAGAAAGTCAAGAGGCAAATATTGCCGAAACCGCATCCTTTTGTACACGAACAATAATGATAAATTTTATGACTATGGGGAAAGGAGAATTTTAATATATTAGGCAGGAAACATGACAGGAATTTTTATTCGGAAGATTTTCTCTCTGTCTCAGTTTCTTCCATATCTGAGGAAATCTATTGGCCAATGTGGTACCTTTCTTAGTAAAGTATGTCCTATATGAATTTATGGGTATTGTGACCAAATTCCAGCAGTTGGGGGATTGGGACGACGACTATTGGGATTCTTGGGCATGGAAATGCTGACCCGATTTTTCTTTGACCGAAATTATTCAAATCTTTTTTGGCCATGACTCTCATCTGAATTATAAGCATTAGGCAGACGACAGTGATCGATAAGGATGTATGATGTGTGGGAAAGTTGTGTTGCTTATTTTTTGTGGAAAAGCAAAAAGGAATTTTCTGACAAAGATAGGTTTTTCGAGGTTTCCTCAATTCATGTCAGAATTTGGCAAAGGAACTTTGACAGGTAACACGTCGCAAATATGATTATTTGACTTGACATTTCAATTGACCTTTTTCCCCGAAATTCTCAAACGTTATAGGCAAATTTCGGCACGTTTATAAAGTCATTTAGAGGGTGACGTCATATGGATTTGTTGTCTTAATTGAACGATTTTCCGTTACAATTTCTTTTTCATTTACCTTTTGTTCTCCACCCGGAAAGTGAAAAATCAGCCAATTTGCAAAGCAGTGTCATTGGTACTCACATTGTCATTAATATTTAATGTGGGCTTCGAAAGCTTTGGTGTGTTGTATATATTAAAGTGGCAAACGCGAGGCAAAGAAGATGGAAGAAATTTGTTAACAAAATCCGGCAAATTTGGCTTAAATAATAAATTCCCTTCCGATATTTTTGTGCACCGTCGTCGCCGTTGTTGTTCGCTCCGTGTGTAACGCAAATGAAAGTAAAAACCCCTGGTTAAGGAATTTCTTTTCTCTTACTTACTTTTTGCCGCGCTACTGCTGTAAATATTTAATTCAATATACAATTTACCATATTCCGAATCAACACAAGTGCTTTTAAATGTATATATGGGGGATGGATACAGGAATATCTGCTGCTGCTGGTTGTGGAGCCACGAACTCTTGGCACAGTTGGAGAAGGGCTTCTTCATTTCCCTTTTTTCTTCTCACTGCCAGGCCTCCTGCCTTCTTGTTCTCTGGATGGTGCAAAAATGTGATTACATCCAGAAGTTGGTTTGCCTTTGGCTTTCAGCCCAGTGATAACAGCAACATAGCACATCCACATGACAGCGCGCAGCGACAAGAGGCCATCAGGCATAAAGTTTTGAGCTCATGTGGAGCTCTTTCTCTCTCT
>JXOV01009503.1:0-32221 GCA_001014945.1 Clogmia albipunctata | reverse complement strand
AATATATGGACAACTTAGTTAAGGTTGAGCGACTTTACTTCAGCCATTCTTTTATAAATGTGTTTGTGACTGGCAATTTCATAGTCCAATTTAAAATCAATGCTAGTAACCAACTTGCTTCACTCTGACAATTTACACACATTTATTTACAACAAATTTCGTCTAAAAAGTTCGAATTGAAATTTTGTCCTTAACATACGGTTGAAACAAGACGCTGAAGATGTGTTCTCAATAAAATAATGGCAACTATCATCTTTTCTAGTGAACTTTTTAAAAATTTAATTTTAAATTTAATGGTATTGGTTTCAAGTAAAATATATCTATAATTCCAGTACATTTCCATTTCCAGCCAAAATTTGACCGTTTTTCTTCATGGCGAGCGCTTATTATATTTCATGTAAAGTAATATTTTCGATTTGTCTGATATACTAATGGAAATTTCCTTCTTAATTCGTCAGTTTTGACATTCATAAAAATATTTTGCTTTATGGAACATCCGAATTTATTTTATGCGAATGTTTTTCAAATCAATTCGGAAGTTCCCTATATGCTGATGCGACCACCCCCCAAATCATTAAAAATGGTTTCAAGAGAAAAGATAAATGAGTGAATAAATGAAACGTACTATATAAAACTCTTGTGTCACAGTGTTTGAAGCCGAAAGACTCCGAAATTACTTTCCCAATTTTAATGAAATTTGTTGGACATTTTAGTAATTTTATATTACCACCACCTCTATTTTTAGAAAAGAGCCTTTTTATGCTTTTAATATAATTAAACACAGAAAAATACATATACAAAATTCAGTTTAAAGGTCAAGTTTCCACTGAACACCAAATTTTTCTTTTGTTGTAATGTTTGCTCTTGTTAAGGACGAGTTACCCCTAATCAGTCTTTTGATTAGTGGTTTTCAAGGAAATTCATTTCTTAAACAAATTAAACGCGATCTTTCTGTTAAATGGTGAAACTAATTGTTAACCATATTTTGTCTCCATTTTTCAAGTTCTGGAAAACAAGTGTCATTTATGAATGGGAACAGTTTCCACATAGATAAACCAGCGGTTATTTTTTCACGAAAGAAAAACGCTTGATTGTACAAAATTACGCTCGCCTATTTTATTCGTGTTTCTTATGGTTTTACGATTAATAATTTTTAGAAGTAATGAAAATGACAAGACGACGTTAACTGGGTCGGTATTAAAATAAAAATAATTCAGCTTCAATCTAGAAAGAAATTATTTGGTGAAATTTTCAAATAAATTATTTTAAATTTATTTGTTTTATTATTCCATAAACTTCTGATTGGAATTTAGAATAATCACACATTTAAATAAATTTAAAAATTTGGGATAGATAACACACATATTTGTAATATTGATTATTTTATATAAATAAATATATTTTCAAGGGTAACTAATACAATAACAAATATAGTAATCATTATTAGGAATCTCTGACATTTTTTAATATTTCCCAATAGATTTGGAATTAATTTATGATTAAATTATAATAGAAGAGTAGAATTAATTTGAATTTTATTTAATTGAGGTTTTTTTAACTAATGATATGAATCATTATTAAAGTCAGTAATCATTTAAATAAATAAATATTTAATGTTAATTTTTTCATTTCTGTATTACGTGTCTTTCATAAATAAATTTTTAAATAATAATTCAACAGGGTAATAAGACTCAATAAACAAAACACCATTTGAAAAGGGGCGTTTTGAATTCTTTATTCGACTAGAAATATGTATTTTTTGCACAAAACTTGCCATTTCTAAAAAATTATTCATTTTTATAATTTATTAATAAAAAAAAAATCCAGGAATGACTTTTAATTGACATCGAATTTGTGCATTGTAATGCTAATCATTTTTTAAAAATTATTGGAAATTGCCAATTTGGATCAATTTCTTATTAAACATTTTCAAATTATTATACAGATAGTGTATAGATAGGCATTTATCAAATGAATGAGCTTAACTTTCGAATTTTATAATATAAAAAATGACAGTAATATGAAAATATTAAATGTCCATTAGAGGGTTAAAACTGAAAGTGACTCAATATGTTAGATTTATAAAATTAAAATCATCAATAATACTTATTAAAGAGTTGTCAATCGATAAAACATAAGAATTATCTAAGGCCAACCTGGAAAGTACGGTTTTTGAGGGCATCCAAGCCCAGTGCTTGATGGACTTCTGCAACGGTCATGCATCCCTCCATGTCCTGTTTATTAGCGAGGACGACGAGGATGGCGCCGGCTAGTTCGTCCTCGCGCAGCATGTAGAGCAGCTCATCCTTGGATATGCCTATCCGGTCCCTGTCCACCGAATCCACGACGTAGATGATGGCGTCCGTGTTGCTATAGTAGCAGCGCCAGTACGGCCGGATGCTGGTCTGTCCGCCGAGGTCCCACACCTGGAACTTGAGGTTCTTGTACGTCACCTGCTCCACGTTAAAGCCAATCGTCGGAATCGTGGTCACCACCTCGCCGACGTGCAATTTGTAAAGGATCGTCGTCTTGCCGGCGCCGTCCAGCCCCAGAATGAGGATCCGCATCTCCCGGCTGCCCAGCAAGTTCCTAAAATAGCTCACCAATCCGCCTGAAACAATGCGATAGATGAGAACAGTGCAATTTGATACGCGAAAATCCAATTTCTAAAACTCTACCCATTGTTTATTGATGATGTGTTCCTTATTTAAGAGGTAATGTATTGGTCTCTGACTGTTTCCGGAAAGTCTTGATAGTCCACCTAAACGATTACCATATCCTGTACGCAAATCCCTTGCCTAAACAAACATTTTTGACGTTTTTTCGCGAAAAACTTGCTAAATTTGTTTTGCAGATTTTTTATTTTGGAAGGAATGATGACATTTCTGAAATGTCACTTTCAACAATAAGAGTGACTTTCAATCTTATTCAAATGTTACCGTTCTAACGGTGGAAGATAAGTGCGAGCGAAACAACCATACTTTTCGTATAAAAAAGAAAAATAAATAATATAAATATGATACCAAAACTTACCCCATACATATTATAGCGAAAAGTATTTATAGAATTTAGTTAGGATATATTTTAAGAATTCATTGATAAAGAAAAAAAATTGTTGTACAAAACCCAATTTATAAAAATTATTTTCAGTATAAATAAAGAATTTATAAAGATTGTCAAATAATTGTTGTAATAAATTGTAATTTAAAGGAACTTTATCTATCGTAATTTATCATAAAATTATAGTATTTCTATATAATAAGTAATTTCTAATTGATTGAATTTTATTTAAAAACCAATAATTATTGCAATTAAAATGTACTCAATCAAAAGTTTGTCCATAATAATATGGCTAATGGCTAAATATTCTTTATAAGATATCTCTTAACATAGGAATGTTCTTTTAAATTATTGCTTTAACTATATCATTAAATTTCTTTTAAATAAAAAAAACTTCTTTTCAAAACAATTTTTTCTAGAGTTAAAAAAGTACATTTTATTTCCAATAAATTATTAATAAATTAATTAATAGTTTAATTTTTAAGTTTCCAAATAAATATGTATAATAAAAAAATCCACTCAGAAATTTAATGGTTAAATGTACAAAAATTTATTAATCCTCTGTTCTATAACTGTCAAGTCGGGTATCTATTCGGTTTATAACTAATAATGTTATGCAAACCTCAAATTTAGCAAATTGTTTGGGCCTATCGCTCCAGGCAGCGAAATCGATGGTTACACCGCTGGCAAAAATCGATCAATTTGTATAATAATTCATATTATATAAAACTTCCCAAATCATTTAAGAGTAAAAGAAATAATAGTAAATATATCAGAAATATTCTATAAAATTTTTTATAGAAAATATGTCGTAATAACCACTTTAAACAGATTTACATTAAAATTATTTAATATATTATTTTCATAAATTTGATCAAAAATGCTAAAATAAACGCTTTAAAAACTATTTATTTTGGCATGTAATAATGACAGTAGGTTTAAAATACGAGTACGATGCTTTCCTTTTAAGATTTTTAAATATTTGTAGTAAAAAAACTCAGATGTTTTTAATACTAACTCAAAATTTAAGTAAACCATTTCAGATAAACAATATAGTTTCGAATTTTAAATAATATCTATTATTTTCGTTATGAATAAATAAATTTATCAAAAAAATTTAAATATTCTAAAATTTAAAAAGAAAGATTTGGTGTTCAAATTTGAATTCGATTGAATTATTTTATATCTATTTAACTATTTATTTCCAACAACTCTCTCATGAGGTAATTAAATATTCTTTTCAATATTATTTTAGCTCTCAATCAATCAAAAATTTAATAAATGCTACTTTAAATTCTTTAATACACATGATTAAATTCGCAATTTATACATATCGCTTCTTCTATAATTAGTAATTACATACATTAAATCTTACCTGGTTATTTATATAACGTGTAAATGCATGTGTTTGTATTTTTGATCAAAAGAATTTACACACACAATAATCTTACCTTTTAAAGAGCTTTTATCTTCAACATTTTATTCTACAGTCGCTCAAATAACTGCGAGACCTACTATGTTTAAAAATTAAATTTTAATCATATTTGTAAGCTGTATTATTTAATTAAAAAGTTTATCAAATTTATTTTTTTGGCAACCCCTTCAAAAATTATTTTAAATTGATTTTATGAAAACTCATGTTAAATTTTGAGATTTATTAGAAAGATTATTATAACTTTATTGTTTTTAATTAATAAAATTATTACATTCTCCAAGAATACTACAAAAGAAAACAAATACAAACAAATTCTCTTCTTAATCCAAGCCTTGACAAGCCGTTCCTGTACAACTTCCGTAGGGTTAGTAGATAGATCTAAAAATTTAACTTTTCAATGTGGGTATATAAAAATCATTTTGAAATTTTAAAAAATTAAAAATTAAATTATTCTTTTAGTTATAATTCTTTTGGAATCAAATTTATGTTTTTAACAATTTATACATAAAATTTAATGATTTTTTTTAAATTCTTTTGTTCAATTTTAAGTTGAGCTCCAACTTAGCTGTGCGATTGTAAATCACCTATACCTGTAATGTATTGGCTTTTGGTCATTTCAACATTTCTTTCATATATTCTCAGCCACTTTTCATCATGAGATACAAGAGTGAGTTGAAGAGAAGTTCTTGTGAGTGTCAGAACAATTTTCTTAAGCATTGCGGATATTTTACAAAAATATTTAATCGTTGAGAATTAAAATAAATCAAATTTAATTATGCAAATTCCAACAAATGCAAAAAATAATTAAAACAAATAAGGAAAAGGAAAACCAACCAGTGAATACAAAATTATGTGCAAAAATGTGAATGGAATGTAACTAAAAACAAGCCAGAAAAAATCAGCAAGAGTTGTGCAAGTAAAACCAAACTGCGGAGATTGAAAACCGTGGCATTGATTATAATCATTCTCTGGTTAAATGCCAGGCATAAAAAGTTTGTGAAAATGTAAAGTGAATTGCAATTTGAAAAGTATGAAAAAATAAATAAATCTTAATAATAAAACTAAATCATGTCGAGAGAGTGATCACTGTGATAAAGTGTCTTTGATTGACCCAAATACTAAGTCATGGAAAGCAAATAAATTTTTGGATTTTGGTCAAAGCAGCAGCTAAGAGCAACAGAGCTCAAAGAGCCCGCCACTCCACCGATGAGATAACCATTCTTTTTTTTATTGGTATTACTTTTCATTCCATTTCGATCGGGATATTTTCTGTATAAATATTTTCTCCGTGTCTCTCGTTCAATCTCAATTCAAGTTATTGTTTTCTACCTTTATTCAAATACACACCTTCAAAGAAGCACAGCCAGCCAGCCAGTGTCCAAGAGACAGAGCCTCTGACGCGGGTCATTAATCAGTTCGTCTATTCAAGCAAAAGAGACAAGAATTTTATTGGAGAATTCCAACACATAACACCGCTATACTCTAAACACTTGAAATTAATCGGGTGATTCGGCAGAAATTACAGATCATAATAATCAAAGCTTATCATAAAAACACTAGACAGTTGTACAGTTACAAGACGTCAAAGCATACCAACATGTATTTACTATCAATACGTTTATAAAAATACCTATTTAATCAAATTGAGGCGATCATCAACATAAATTAAATGTAATAAATTTAATCGGGTATATTATAAGCTAATTTAAAACGCCAATTAGTTTCAGTATTTTCTTAATAGTGATATATCATAAAGCAATTTGTTCTCTTTATCTAAGCGATACATTTATTAAAATTTTAATAATTCCATTCCAAGAATTTGGTCTTATAATATTTAAATGAATACAGAATTTGTTCTTTTTAATATGTAGGTACAAGTATTTAATATCTTTATTACCCAAAAAAAAATTTGAAGAACTTTATGTTATGTACACGTATAATAAAACAATGATTAAAAAATTATCAAGACCACACATTTATTTGTTATACTCGTACTTTAATTATATATCAAAAAAATAATTTAAGTTTCCATTTGCATTAAAAAGTGTCCACAGATTTTAAATAAAACACAATTTTAAATTGTTTTACAAATTTTAAATTTTAATCATATTCATTTTTTAATTTAAAGAAATAATACAAAAAAAGATAATATATAAAGAAAAAATTCAAAATAAACATTTTACATAATAAATACATCCATAACATATGAATTTTTTTTAATATTTCAAAGATCGCTAAAAAATTATTGACTTTCTATCATGGAGAAGAATGTGAGAGAATATGATCGCTTCTTGTGGTCAGTCACTATAATCGGACACAATTTGTTTAAAATTGGTAACAGTTTCTTTAAAATTATTATAAATTTCTTAAGATTTGGTCATACTTACCAGGTAGTTGTATGCATCAGAACTCTGCAATGAAGTATGCCATTATATGCGTCTATTTTTAATGACTTTTATAAGTAAACCAAATTTCACTTAGTAATAAGCTGTTGGTCACTATAGATGGAGTCAAATTAAACGGTTTCTACTGTAGTTTTTTAAGTAAACTATGACTTTAAATCTGTATTCATATCATATGAGTTGAAAACTAATTTAATAGATATACTAATTTAGAAATTAGGATATGAAACATGAGAATTAAAATTTGTTTTAAAATAATTTTTTATTATTTTCTTTTATATATTGTATAATTTTTAAATATTAAAATTCGCTATTTTTTCTATCTTCATTTTTTTATTGATAACCAAAGCCGACATATCAAACTTATTGATAAGCAAATTACCCTTTTACTATATTATTATTTGACATATTTAATACAAAATCAGACAATTAAAAATTTTAAAGAAGTACTACGAACATAACATTAAATGCATTGAAATAAAAAAAATATACACTAAAAAGGTTCAAAATATGAACTTAAAACATAATCCTAATTATATTTATCATCTAAAAGATCGTCGACATACATTTTTTAATATGTAGATCATCTAATGTTCTATAATTTAACAAATTTGAACAAGTTTTTAGAGAATTAAAACTCTTATCTTTAACACTATTTAAATGAGAACTGGAACCAGAAACTCGGGTATTAATAATAGGTCTGTAATTAAATAAATTAGTGAAGAAATTACGTGGCGATAACATTCTTGTCTTAAGGAGAGAGCAAGAACTGTGATAAATAAATGGGAGGAAGTAATCATAGAGGAATCCAATAAAAGTGACTAGAATAGAGAAAAAAGGTAATTAATACAGCTGGTTATATTTGATCGGGTCACCCTTTTGGAATTAATTCTTCCGTTGCGGTTTTACAAGAGAGGAAAACAAGACTGTTGATAAAAATGATATTGTGTGGTTGTACAAAAAAAAACGAAATTGGGACGACGATGACGCCAAAACTAAGTACGGGCACGCATACAGGCCAATTGATTTACGCATTATGAAAAGAAAATTTATTGGGGGGAAAAGCTGAAAGTCAATGACCATTATTGTGTCCAGAAGGGAGCAAGAATAATGACAACGACCAAACGACGACAACGCGATCGAGAGGTGGAACAAGATCAAAACAGCAATTCACTGTTTGTGTTGTTCTTTTTTTTTATTGTATTTATTTGAAAATGGCCTTTGCTTTGATAACGATACGATACAAATATCAATCAGAATTCAAGTATAGTAATAAATACCTTAGAGAGAGAGGTGAAGTCAAAGACGACGGCGGCGGCGGGCGGTGAAGGTGGAGGGAATGAATGACCAAACTCCAAGAATGTATTAGATGCTTAATACCAAATTAATATAAAAAATAATATTATTATTACTATTGAATAAGAAACTGGAAAAGAATGCTGTAATGTGCGCGCGCGATTCAAATATACCATTATTGATAGCACCAATACACGTCCAGGAGCTCCTCTGGCTCAGGTAAAATTGTGTACCTGGTGGACCAACGAGAGTTATATTTGCGCACCTTTACTTTTCAAAGACTTTTGAATTTGTAACACATTTGCTTACTCAGTTTTGTGATTGAAAGATCCATATTTTTATATTTCTAGTATTAAAAATTAAATGAGTATTAATTAAACTTTAATTATTTAATAAATTTTCATAAAAAAGCAGGCGAATGGACAATGAATAATATTTTGTTGTGATTTCATATTGAAAAGATACCTTTTTCAATGACTTTTTTTTCACTTGTAAATATTTTTGGTCCTTTCCATTCGTGACAAATCCAGACAAATATAGTTTAAAAAGGATTGCGAAAAAATTATTTCCAGCTCGAGTCTTTTTTTTAATTTAAATCAGTGAAACACTTTTCTTCGGTTCGATGTTCCACACACGTTTCATCCTTTAAAAAACTGCTGATTTTACACTCATGTAACACATAAAATAATTATTGTTCTGTTTGCTAAAGTATCTCAAAACATGAAATGATTATTTAAATAGTTATGACCGAAAACTCTTAAGAATTCCCGCCTTTCTAAAGTGGTCAATAAATGCTTCGAATCCCAAAAAGATATTTATTTGAGTAATATATTTAATAAGATCCATGATTTGATCATGAATTGTTCTGCAATGAAACTACAAAAACTAGTTTCTGACATACGGATGAACCTCCTTCTTTTCTTAAAGTCTTTCTTCATTTTAATGAAAAGTGAGAGTTTGAAATTAATTAAATTTCATTTCTGGAGCCAAGACATAATGTTATTATTTAGAATTATATTTTACAAAAAATAATATCACAAATAAAGTAGTTGAAAATTTCAATTCTTTATAAAACCGATATTGGTTATGTTTTCAACACTTTTTTTATCCGAGAAAAAATTGGAAATTATCAAAATTTTGATTTAAAACTAAACATAAAACGCAATCAAATATTTTTAAAAATATTGTTTTCATCAACCATATTACAAAATATTAATTTTTGAAAAAAAAATCTGACAAGGATTTTAAAAAAATCTCACCAAAACGTCGTTATGCAAATGAGTATCAAATTACAACGATTTTCCCCTTTATAGGTGTGCAAGTGAGCAATGGCCAGTTGGACTGGATGTGTGTGCAAATAATATTCATGTTTTAAAAGAGAGTTTAGTGCTGTGCAAAATCTCAATAGCTTATTACACAATTGCCATCTCTCATCATCATTAAATACGTTTTCTGTTGGACAGTTTCCGATTAGAAAAAAATAAAGCGTAAAGCAATTAATCCCCCCGGTGAAGAGAGGATATCAGTGCAAGATTTCAAGAACTGTGTTTGTGTTTGAGTGAGTGTTTAGTTGATCATCGTCAATTGTCGTCGTCTCGTTGTCGTCGTTCAGGGAGTTATTTCGTGGATCATCATCACACCATCATCATCAGTCACCATTCCAGAATGTGCTTCGCCTCTGGCCATGTCTTCGACGACGACTGGCAGCAGAGGCAGTGCTGGTGTTGGTGCTGGAAACAGCAGCATTAAAAATATGTCATCATCTATAAACCAAATGCTGAGACATTCCTTATCCCCACCGCTATGCATCAACGACTCCAAGCACGAGATTTTGCGACCATTACCGCGAAGGTAAGTCCACCATAAGACAGGCCACTCTCTCATTTATTACACTACATGCCCCATTGTCTCCGAGTGCGCGCGATGCACTTTTTTGCGCGAAAAATTTCGCGTTCCATAACAAGGAAGCGCATTTTAAGCGAGATATGACAGCCATTTCTTTTTTCTTCGATTCTTCTCTCGACTTTTTTGTTGGATGGTTTTGCTGTTGCTCTTTTTGATTAACTGGAATGGCAGTAAATTTTATTTACGGACAGTCCAGTGTCATATCTCTGAAGAAACTCAATCAAAATTGAAATGGTCAAACTCCAATGTTGTTACAAGAGAAATATGCAAAGGAAAAAACAGAGCTGAATGTGATGTGACCCAGTTGTAGGAATGCGGCAGTTATCGGTTCTCAATGACAGAAATATGTATTTCTATAAATCTTGTTTTATGATTTTCATGTTAAAAGTTTGGCGAGATGTTAATCCCTTAATAGCCGATAATCATGTCAAATAACTGTTTTGTGTAAGAATATTCATCGTCTCGAAACCAAATACATAAGAACCTATTTATAGAACGAACAGTTTTTTATACTCAAATTAATTTAATGCAAAAACATCGATAAAAAAATTTTGTAGCAATTATTTCCGCCTTCACTACTAACCTGAGATAAGGTTTTTTAGTTTCGACTGTTAAATTAATTATCAATTGGCGACGAAAAGCAACTCGTCTACCTCAAAATAGTTCAGGTTTTTTACTCTTCAGATTTGATTTCTGTATAGATCTTTTTATTTATCTTTTTTGTTAAATTTTATTATCAGATGAGTAGTTAAAAACCAGTTTACGACTTTAAGATAACTCGAATCAATTTACTTAATGACGACACAACGTGTATATGTCAATTTAAAACTAAAAATGGGATGAGTTAATGGTTCAGAATATGTCAAGCTCCCAGACTATTTTCATTAAAATGTGGTATAAATGTTTAAGGTATAATAAACTAAAAAATAAATTCTCAACAGTATTATTTTTTATGAAAAAATAAAAATTCAAATATTTAAATATTGATGGTTTATCTTTGTTCTTAAGTTACGTCAGTCCTTTTATATGTAAAAAACTATATTAGGTTTAGAATCATTCGCCCCCAAAACTATAAACCTATTCTTCGATTTATAGGGTTTTTTATTAGAGATTTTATTTTGATAATTGAAAAATATATTATTTTTTAAAAGAAATCAATAACTATTAATGCAATTTCTTTTCAAAACCGGAGCTACGCTTGTAGGACCATATCCCTTTCGGAATTTTTTAAGATCAATTCACGTATGTATGTCCACAAAATTTTCACCAATTCCGACTTCAGGACCTTTAATACGAGTAGCTTATTGAGTAATGTCATAGTTCTTATCTCACATACGATCGCGAAAAAGTCTTAATGTGTTAAGTAAGTCACACGATTTCGTTAGCAAGTTCTAATTACAACTTTCAGAAAATTTTGGAAATTTGAAGGCAAAATTTTTATATAAAATTTGAATAATTTTTTTTTATTGGTTTTAGTATTGGCATACTTTCCTCTTTAGAATAATATGCTATAGAAATACACCACAGTGTCTCTTCTAAAACAAAATGATTATTTTCAAAAGTCTTATTAAAGAAACCCTATAAATTAAAATGCAGAAGATTAAAAATTCTACAAATTAAAATATTTCACACACAAATTTTTATTTTTTTTTAATTATGTAGATACGACAGATTTGATTTTTATTCCCAATATCATTAATATTTATAAATAGTGTTTAAAGTTTTAAAACTGATTATTTGTTACTTTTTATTACAAAAACTTACTCTATTAATTATTGTATATCTGCTACCAAAGACACTTTGTACTTAACAATAGTCTAGTCTAGTTATTATAGTGAAATCCTTCTGTAAAATGATTTAACCAAATCTCATTTCACAATTTTAGTTTAAAGTAAAATCATAATTTATTTCTCTTTATTTAATATGATGTTAATGATATTCTTTTAGATGTGAAGGATATAAGATCTACGCCAAGGGATGCCCGATTCCATTCAAAAAGATTATCTATCAAAAACTATAGTTAAGCATTTGTGTCTGGATATTTCCAAAGTCATTGCATGTTCTTTTGCGATTTGTATGGTACTCGTAGTATTGATTTCATGTGAAAACACTTTGGAGAAGTATGTACAAAATGGCTTGGAGTGTTGCTTTTGATTCATAATTCTTTATGGAAAGCACAAAACAACGCCATATTTTAAATTAATCATGTTTGGTTGTCTATTTATTAAAATTAAAATGCAATAGTAGCAAAAAATGAGCAGAAAAAAAATTAAACAGCTTTAAACACACACGTCGTCGAAAATGGGGTTTTTATAACCGTATGGCCAAATGGCATACCTATAAATTCGATGTTATTATTGGCATAATTTCGCAAACAAAACTCTGTGTTCGTCTAGGAACGTATGTCCAAGAACTGTAAACTCAAAGCCAACAATTTACTATCCTCTCCCGGGTCTAGATCTTGAAAAAAATTCTTCAGAGTATAAACGTGAACATTTCTCTTCATTATATTGAGAAGTATTAGGAAAATTTTGACTTCGATATTGTCTTGCCTCCAGGACAGACGATGAGTTGAGTTCTTTTATTTTTTGGACATTTTGGCTTTATATAGAGAAAATAGGTACGGCTAAATTCAATAAATACCACTAATAGATAAAACGAAAGGTATGCCATTTTGTCCATATGTTGTTTTGAAAAGAAATTTTTTTTTAAAAATATAAATATGATTCTATTTCTAGAAAATCAATTGAGCTGAATGTAAATAAAAACTCATTTCGCTGGAAAAACTTCTGACGGCCCTGACACCAAGACGCATGGACTTAATGCGTTCAAATTTTGGCAGGATATCCAAAGCCATTTGGGTTACAAGATAGCTCAGTCAGATGCGAGCTAAAAATAGTCAAAATCCTGAAACACCCCCTATGCCATTTTGTCCATGTATGCCATTTTCTACATATTTCCCCAAAATAATAAAAATAATTAAATAATAAATATAATTAAAAAATGAATGTAACTTTATTTGATTGAAGATCCTATATAATTTTAAAATAATTTAATGTATTTTCTTTTTAGGAAGCATTTATAATTAATTTACTTCAATAAAATGACTGTAAAATTAAATATTATATGAGACAAACAAATTATCAGTACAAATAACATTTGTTAAAGACCGTAAAGATATGTTAAACTATAAATATCATCGTATTTACGGTTTAATTGGAAAATTTGAGATTTAAACATAAGCATTAAAACAAAACTGCTAAAGGTTCCGAGTCAGATACAACCCAAATTATAAAATTATTGTCTTTTAAAAGCTGAAATTACATATCTTTTGAAAACCAACAACCATTTTTCAAATTAATCTTAATTATGTTAATATATACGCATGAATATGATATCGTTTGAAAAAATTATTATTGTTCAAAAAACATTCAATACCATTCTTGAGAAAGCTAGCCTATTTATAGGAAACATTAAACTATATTTAAAATAATTTTCTCTATGAAATTCAAAAGAAAGTTCCTGGCAGTCATTACATTATATCATGAATACTATTTAATTTAATATTTGAAATGAATATTATTATGACGAAAGTATGTAAAATACCAGTAAACATTGATATTATTTAAATCTTAATATTGCTTTCTTTGTTAATTAGGTAAAATAGTTTTTAGTTCCGTATGCAAATATTTTTAATTTCTCTTTATCTTTAGATAACTCTTTTAATTATACCTTTGTCGATTATAAATTATGAAGTAATTTTTCTCACATTTAATTCAATAAGTCCTAATAGGAAACTAAATTTATTATGATAAATTAAATAGTTCGTTAGTGATTTTTATGGAATTTATAATAAAATTTATGCTCTTGTTCTATAAACTTCACAAAGTTTTAAAGTATAAATCCATTTCTGATATAGTGATAAATTCGAAGTAATTTAAGGAAAATTTATTATACCAGATTTCATATTTACATATCTAGAATGATTAAATATTATTTTAAGGCCAACCAGAATTATAATTGCCAATAGATTATTCTTTATGGACACCCATTTATGAACCTAATATAATCTGTTATTACCTAAGTAATACTGCGTTTAAAATATTATTTCTCGGAATTTTTTAAGAGATTCGTAATCTGGACATGAGACTGGGACTGGGGAATGAGAATTGCATTAAACGATTCGAGTGTTTTGTAGTAAAATGTCTATTGACCAGTTTGAACTTTGGAAAAACAAACGAAGGGAAAGAACAGTTATTTCATTAATCTAACAGATTCCATCTGGTTAAGCAGCAGTAACAGCAGCATTAGAAGAAGAAGAGAAGTGCTTTTCTGTCTTTCGCCGACCTTTTCTCCGCCCGGTATTTTTCTATTTTATTATTTGTCGAACCGCAGAACAGAACAGCTATTAAGCAAATACCTGTGTGTGTTTTAGTTAGTCTGTTTCGATCTCGAGCCAATTGGTCCTTATCGTCGTCTAAATTTCGAGCAGTAATTTCCAGAGTGAGAGATACATAACAAAACAGCCACATTTTATAAATGAAAGTGAGATGAAAGCGTGGGAGATGAAGTTGGGCTGTGTTTTCACTAAATGAATTCATCATTATCTGGAAATGTATCTGTTTATATCTATATTCTGTGGAGGTCTTTGCTGTTTTCTTCTGCTTGCTGGTCTGGCCCCACCATCATCAATCTCAGAGTGTGTGCATTTCCTCTGGAGCGCTTCATTGTCTCACACTTTCAGAGGGGTAATTATTGTCTTCGGAAGAAGAGTTCACTTAACTTTAATTGTTTCGCGAATTAATACACGCAGCCCGCAAATGCATCGAAAATGAAACTCTTTTCCACCCGAGACCATTGTCATGTGAAAATTATGCTCACCTTTTTCACTTGTACTTTTTATAAGAATCGGTTTGTTAATCGATTTTATTTGTGAGAAGCAAAAAGGCCAAGAAAAACTCACCATTTCAGATAAAGTGAAAAACACAACTTATATAAATTTCCACGAGAAAACCAAAGTGATAAGAATAAAACACATAATTTCAGATAAAATAAAAACACAAACTAAACTCCATTCAAAAAGCAAAAACTAGGAAAATACGCACAATTTGAGATAAAACTGATATGCATTTCCACGTTGGAATAACTGGACCTTGTTTGCAAACAAATCCCGGTGCAAAAACGCCAAAACAAAATAGAACCTGGCCATAATTTACTAGCAGAGAACAAACACGGTAAATTGCAATTATGGGTGGGAACTTGGTCCAAGATCTCTTTAGTCCGGAAAAATTGCCGCACAAAAAGTGGCCATAAATTTTATGGCTAAAATACTCTTGGTGTGGTGTTTAGAAGAACCAGAAGCCGTATAATAAAGTCCGAATTTATTTCGCCTAGATGGATGGATAGAGATGGCCAAGACACGAAGGCCTGAACCATGAGCGCCAGCATCGAGCGGGCGAGAGAAGAATTGATAATGAAATGGGAACCTTTCTTTATTAGTTTCCATTCATAATTGTTGTATTGTGTTGTTTTGCGTTTAATGAAAGAGTTGGGGGTGTCTGAAAATAATAACAGCGAAAAAAAGATGCCCGAAGAAGATTCACAGTATGTTTTATGGATATTATGGGATTAGTTTCGAGTTGATCATCCACTGAACTGGACGCGAATTAAATATCCTCAGAATATAATACTCTCTCTACCAATGGAATATGTGATTTCGGTTTAATTCAATTACCAGTGATTAATATTTAATTTAATAAGAAAAGTTTAAAAGTTTTAAGTGTAAAAATGAATTTGTCAAAAAAGGGTGAAATAGAGTTAAATTATTTCCTGCAAAGGCGATTAGCTGCTGAGGAAAAGGGATTAAACAAGTACCAGCAGAGAGCCTCTCCAAGTCGTCGAAATCAGTTGGAAAAATCTAACAGTTGCCAAAATTTGGCAGACCAAAGCAAAGTTTTAAAAACCCAAAGAAATGATGAAGAAAAAAGTGGATCAAATGCGGTGCAAGAAATCGTAAAAAATAACACGGAAAATGTGCGGGCTTCGGAGAAAATAGAGAGCAATGGACAGCACAAGGTGGTGATTTATTTCGGGGACTCGAGCAGGAATAACAAGAGAACAAGTGCTTCCATGGGAGATCTTTATCACGCGAGCCGAATGCCAGAGAATACCAATGAAAATCATCGCCTTAAGGACAATAATTCGAGAATGGAGAACGATCAAGTGATGAAACAGTTAAAGTCTGTCCTCGAGGAGAAAATCAAGGGTCGAGCTCCGATTATTAAGTACCAAAACCCAGTCCCAGACCCACCTCCAATGCCCAAACATTCAATCAACATCTTACCTTCAAAACCCAACGACATTGTCGCCGTTCCCAGCCCAGTGAGACCTGCTCCTACTCCGTCAGAGCCCAAGAAAATGCCCTCTTTTGTGAAAAGCATCGAGGACGGAGTGATTCATATTAAAGTGGAGAATAATTTCAATGCCGCGAGCCAATTAGTGAAGACCATTTTTCAACACGATCGCAAAAATGTGCACCAAGAAAGTGATAGAACTAAGATGGGAAATAATGACTGTCCATCCCAGGAATTGAGCTCAACTTTCGACTGGAGCTTTGTCCAGAAATGGCGAGCACGGTACCGAGAATTAATTATTTTCCAATCATTAGCCATTTCCTTTACAGTACAGGAATTTAGTTTCAAATCCATAATTATTGAGTCGGCTTTTTATTGAGGGTGTAGCAGAAAATTATGATTCTCGTGGAAAATGATTTGATACTTTTCAAAAATGTCCAAAACCTAAAAACAACTGTTAACTAAAAGACATATCTATTGAAACTAAATTGCTAATAGATAAAATTTAAGTCCCATTGATAAGTGTAATTTATATTTCCGCAATTTATAATTTGCGGATCGCTTAAGTTTATATTTTTCATTGATTTTTCTTGAAAAATTTATGACAAATCTATGGTGAAATGACTTTCATTGGCGTTAAATAAATTCCATATTGATTGAATGTCAAATAGATAGGATATAAATGAATAATCATATACTTTTTTCATACATATAAATTAGGTAGATCAAAATTTAAGAATTCTATAAAATTATTCCTTTGATTCTTTGTTTTATCATTTTAAATCATATTTTTCTTGCACATTGCCAATATTACCTATTGTCTGAATTTATATCTCTTTTTTGTATTAGATAATATTAAATTCTTATTTTAATAATCCCAAAAACTATAATTATCTTGGATAAAATCTGACTCTAGTAATATCGCAAATAATTTGGGTTTTGATTTATAGCTTGATTAGTTAAAGTGCAAAAAATATCTTCAATAATGATGCTAATTTAGTTAATTCTTATTCTCGACCTTCCAGTCTCAAAGACAAGGTCGTTCATTTTTTATGCATTAGTTTCGTTTAATGTTTGTACATATTTCTAACAATTTATTTGATTTTTAAGAATTTCAGTTTAAAAAGGAATATTAAAACATTAACAAACTTTGAGAAAAGAAGTTATTAAAGTATGATTGAGTCTAATACTCGTATCAATTAAAAGACACAATCAAAAAATCAAACCTACAAGAAGTTTTTTAACATTAAAATCATTTATTATAGTAATTATTTTTATTGCCAAATAAAACATTATACGAAACATTAGCAGAAGATCACTGCTGTTCATAATAAAACACTTACGCAATAAAATTTAATTCATGAGATAAGATGAGAATTTCTTTATTAATTGTTCTTGTGTCAATAGAAATTCACTCACCTAAGCTACACTTCAACACAAATAAATTGGTGTCGTGCTTCAACAAATTAAAAATTTCAAAGGAATGTGTTATTACGTGGTTTGTTCTAGATTGCAATTATGTTTGCATAATTACTATTTACCGTATTTATTACAGTTTTTAAACGCAATTCTGAATATATTTACATATAATAGTATGTATGAATTTGGAAAGTGTTATTTCAATAAAAATCTGTATAAATTTCATCAAAAAGAATAATTTTTATAATTTAAAAGTTATAAGAGAAATTGCAAAACCTACCTTTAAACCATTTATTAATACAATCGACTCCCGATAATTCAAACTTCTAAGGGTCCCTTCAAATGCTTCAAATTATCGAGAGTTCGAATTATTAAGCGGTTCCATTGCTTCTGCTCAGTAACTTTTTAAGGGAAATGGTGGCTGAAATGCTGCAACAACATATTTGCAACTTCGAATGTTTTAGTGTTAGCCGCCGAAAAGTTCGAATTACCGCGTAGTTTTGGTAAATAGTAGAGGTTGTTTTCATTCGAAGTACCGAAAACACAAAATTGTATGGAGTTAGTTCGAAATATCAAGAGATTTTTTTAGGGAATTCGGGAGTGGTTCGAACTATGGAAGGTTTGAATTATCGACAGTCTACTGTATATATAATTTTTATTTTATATTATTCATTCAAATAAGTATATTATATAGGGAGATTCAATAAGATCAATAACAATTAAGTTAAATTTATAATCAATTTAATAATTTCAAATTCAACCTCTCGTTTTTTTTCCTTATTTTTATTATAATTAAGTCAACAAATAGAATTAAAAATTAAATTGTAATTATAAATTCATTTACGTTAAGGTCTGTTAAAATTATACACCACTTAAAATATTAGCACTATAACAAATTCCATTATCAATTTAAAAAAGTTTAATAGCTTTTTATATTTTAACACTATCTATAGTATTTTTATAAAATAAACTATAATTGTACGATTCTTTGTTAACAATGCTTTCTTTTAATCCACCCTGTATTTCGTACTACAATGTTGAAATTGTTCTGAGTTGCGAAAAGAATAATGCATGGCATTAATTATGTGTTATCTTTTTGATTTGCAGACCCCCTGGCAATGCACGAAATGACCTTGGAAGCGGCGTCGGAGGCAGTGGTGGCGGATTTGTGCATGAGATAAGCGGAGTGGGATCGGGGGGAACAGCCTCTACGGCCACGGCGACGATCCACGGCTTCAACACGATCGACTCGGACGACTTCTCGGGCAGTCGGCATGAGAGCGGCGAGAAGCTGCATCGACCTCCCTCCCAGGGAACGGTCGCCACTGTGGACTGCTCTCAGCCTCGATCTGCAGAATCGTATCGAGTGTCTTCAGCTCCAACGGGACACAATGTCCATATGCAACCCCCAGTCAAATCCACTGCCATATCCAGAGTGTCCAAGGAGACTCCTACGTTCAAGAACAACCCAGGACTAACTCAATCCTGCAGCTATGACGACATTCTGAAAAACAACGACAAAACTGGTCTAAATTCTCCAAATTGTGTTTCCACGCAACACTTGAGCTCTGGAAACACGCGCTTAGTCCCGGAAAGGGATAATGGTCCTTTGCCAAAGTCCATTTCACATCGACCCATCGCAGGACCTACAAAACTAACCGTCCAAAGCACCCCTGTAAAATCTAAACCGGCTATGATCAGCTCTGTTTTGGAAGTTCAATCCAAGTCTAATCTGTCTAAAGCCCAAATGATGGCCAACTTCCAGTCAAATTCCTCTGTAAATGCCTCTTCAGCAAAGACCTCATCAACAGCTCAGATTAATCAAACAGCTAACAAATCTTCCCCTCACAACCAAAACCATAGACTTCATTCCGATGGGATTTTAGGAGGGAAACAACCTAATTCATCAACAAGGACTCATACTCATGACTTTAGAGATCTTCATAGGGTGAATGAATACCATTCCTCTTCAGATGAGAACAGATCGTCAGGACATGCCAGTATGTCAGACACTGGACATGGAAGCAGTTCTCCAGGATGTGCCTTAGGGTCCTTACCCGAAGACAAACTAACTGCGCCAATGTCTAGAAGTATTCGATCCCGAAGCACGGCAAACTACTCAAGACCTCGCCATAGAGCTACCCCAGCCAAGATCACGTGGAGCGGAAATGGAATTGAGGACATCAAACAAACCATCCAACAGCTAACCCTAAGATCCCAAACCAGTGTTAGTACTTACAGTAGCTTAAGTGCAGGATCCGAAAGTTCCGAACCAAATAGACACCTGGGTCGATACTCGTCTCTTGAAACTGTTAATACCAACGTTACCAGTGCCGATGAGTTTGTTTGGGTCGATTCCCACAATCGTCTCGTAGAGCTACAGCACCCTCCGTGGAGTCAGCACTGTATAATCAGGGTGATCAAAACGGGTAGGTGTCGAGAACAAGCCGAAAGAGTCTTACCGGAAACTATCCCTAGACTGGGATACTTACTACAAAGGGCATTGGTGAGAATAGCCAGAGAAATCCAAAGACTTTCTTCTACATTTGGTTTTTGTTCTAAGCAAGAAGTGGCTGGAGCTTTCAAGATAGTACTCTGCTCAGCAGTTGCCGATTCTTGCATAAAGGCCTGTCTTAGAGCAGCAGCCATGTTTGCTGTTCCAGGAGATGGGGCTTTTAAACAAAGTAAGTCTGCCAGGGCAGGACTCCAATTACCTGTTGGGAGATTCCATAGATGGATGGCTGATGCCAGACTGGGAAGATTTATACATGAGTATGCTGCAATATATCTCTGTGCAGGAATCGAGAACTTACTAGAAGAAATTCTAATAAATTGTCTTCCTTCCGATAAAAATATTCAACTGTCTGCAAGTGGTTTAGAACACGCTATAGCAGCTTCTGGAGATCTGTGGGGTCTGCTTCAGCCCTATGCCCATTTGAATGCTGGTAGAGTGGCATCTGGAGCTCTAACAATGCCTAGATGGGCATCTGCTTCGTCTATAGGTTCTGGAAGTCAAGGAAATGTCCAAACTACAAACAATGCCGTTGAACCTTGCCTTTTAACTACTTGTGTCGGAAGTATTATGGAACTTAAGGACTTGGTCCTAAGGGCCCAACAAAAGTTTCGTCACAACTCTCTGTCAAATGGAGCTTTGAAGACTTTATTCTATTTCATGAGATGCTCCCAATTGGAATACAACGATTCAAATACTGTCACTTGTGGAAGTACCACAAGTAGTAACAGTAATACAGGTTTTCAAGAACTATGCTATGAAAGGGCTTACGTTGTCCTTCCGCCCTTGGTAGAATGGCTTCGAGTTGCCTCAGCCCACGCAGACTACAGACATTCTATATTGGTTGATAAAGACGACATTATGCAAACAGCTCGACTTCTTCTCCCTGGAGTAGACTGTCCTCCAAGACCTATTCTGGACGATGAAGAAATTCCGCCTAAAAGGACTCAACTCTCGAAAACCTCGCCATCTTTATCTCAAGAGGAGTCAAATGAATGTGGAAGAAGAGCAACTTGTTTACTGGCTTTTAGACTAGTTATGACAGGGAGACCTGAACTTTTTGTTCAAGCCAGCGCCTTACTTCCAACAAACACAAGATATGATACTTTCAACCATCAAGGCTTAACACCTTTAATGGTAGCTGCGATTTTAAACGATGAGATTGCTTTACAATCTTTACTTGAAATAGGAGCAGATCCGAATCTAGAAGTACCAGCTATCGGACATCCAATGTGTTCAGCGATACATTCGGAGACTCAGCACTGGACTGCCCTAACTTTTGCAGCCTGTAGAGGCAATTATCAAATGGTACGAATGCTGTTGGAAAGGGGAGCAAATGTCGAAGGAGGAGCTAAGTTAAGTGAAGATAAATCTACTTTAAGCCCTCTTCAAGTTGCAAATGGTTGTGGAGCCTTAGATATTGTGTCTCTGTTACTATCTAACGGGGCTAATGCTTTTTTATCGACCCAAATCAAGGACTCATTATGCTTTTCTGGAAGTGCACAAAGGGGTTGCTTTAGCCCTATTTCAGTAGCTGCTTGTCACGGACAAAGAGTTTGCCTAAGGAAACTCCTATCTCATCCCTTGGCTAATGAGAGTAGGGAGGTGTTGTCTTTGGAGGAAATGCTAGCAGAGGGTGATCCAAACACTAGAGGAGTGGATAGAACAGCACAGGCCGATTTTCAGCCTACTTTAAACAAGACTCAGATAAAGGGGCTTCAAGAGGCTATGTATCATAGTGCAGAAAACAGTTATTTAGACATTACAGTAGAGTTAAGGGCTTTAGGTGTTCCATGGACCCTCCATTGTTGGATGCACACTTTGGCAGCAGCTCACGAACTCAGGCTAGATGGCGTCATCGATCAACTGCTCCAAGACTTCTTGCAAATTTTTCCAGACGAGTACAGCTCCCAGTTTGTTACCGAATGCCTACCATTGCTTTTCAACATATTTCGGTCCAGCAGGGTATGATTATGAAATTTATTTAATCAAAAAGTTTTTATTAATTACGAATTCCCTTAGAAGGAAGGAACGACGCTCTTGTTGGCAGACATTTTTGCTACTTGTTTCGGTTGGGAAGGCATCAAATCCATTGAAGAATTGTCTCAAGCACAATCGTCAAGTGGATCAAGAATCGATACGAAATTCGTTAATAATCCAGAGCTCAGTGATGTCACTTTTAGGTAAGTTCTTTATAGAATTATTGCTTTATTGAACGTTTAACAAACTGTAATTGATTTTTTTTATAATCAATATTTTGAAATACAAACTTGTTACATATACGTATATAAATTAAATAATTAATTGGTTTTAAATCCAGCTCTTTGTGAATAAATGGGTGTAAATGACTTTACGATAAAGAAGAGATTTAGATAACAACATCTATTTTTATCAGTATCTTCCAAAAATTGTCTTGAACTGTATAATATTCTTTTTTGTTATCAATTTCCAGAATTTGATATTATTTTAATTAGCGTAAGATTATTACCAAATACATTAAATAAACGCCCCAATATTTAAGTAGCGACATCAAGGAATTTTCTTTAAATTATTTTAGATCAAACGAGTGAAACTAGTTTTACGGTTTTTATCATAAACGGCTTTCTTTATTAATACAGTCGGCTCTCGATAATTCAAACCATCGATAATTTGAATCTCTCACAAATCTCTTATATTTCGAATACATACAATTTTATATTCTCTGTAATTCGAACGAAAAAAAATCTCTGCAATTCGAACTCATCTTCGTTTACTATTCGACAATTCGAAGTAGCAAGTTTGTTTTTGCAGCATTACATGTACTTTTTCTCTTAGAAATTGTTATTGAGCAGTCTGAGCAGCAACAATGGAACCGCTTAATAATTCGAACTCACGATAATTCGAAGTATTTTAAGGTTCCCTTGGAGGTTCGAATTATCGAAAGTTGACTTTATACTCATTCTTATAAACTGTTGATGAGACCATATAAATGACTACTGTCTGTTCTAAGAGTAAAGAGAAAAAGTAAAAAGTTTGAGTTTATGAAAACAAAACCAGTTTTTTTAAGAGTTTTTTTTCGTTTATTTGTTTTAAACTACTTAAAGTCTTGTAAAAAGCACTATCGCAAGCGTTATTAAACATTAGTCTTTTGTTGGGCACTCGCTACGCTCATGACTTTAAACACTCCATTGTTTTATATGAGTGATTCATCTTATCAACCTAATTATAATAGCTATCAATGTTATTATTCGTCATCTTTATTATTTCCAAATATTTCATTTATGTGCTATTATGGTTCGATGTCAATTCATCAGTTTGATAAACTAAGCTTTTATTACCTTAAAACCCAAACAATTACTCAATTCCTCCCAGTCATGGTTACAAACTAAAATCTATCTTTTTCAGGGTGGAAGGGAAAATATTTTATGGTCACAAAATCGTCCTGGTGACGGCATCGCCGCGGTTCCAGAGCATGCTCAGCTCTAAGCTGAGTGACACCAACACTCCCACAGTGCAGATTAATGACATAAGGTACCACATTTTCGAGCTGGTGATGCAGTATTTGTATAGCGGAGGCTACAACAAGCTGGAGGTGGCTTCCTGTGACGTCCTGGAGCTGATGGCAGCCGCCAGTTTCTTCCAGCTGGAGGGTCTGCTTCGATACACTGAAACCCGGTGCTCGGAGATGATTAACATAGACAACGTTGTCGCCATGTATATTCACGCAAAGGTGGGTTCTTATCTGGGATTAATTCTTTTCCATTCACATTCCCGTTTTTGGTAGCTATTTCTGCCTTTTTACCGGTTAATTGATAACGCACGAAATGATTTATTTCTGATTCTTTTTTTTCTGTTGCCAAATTCCAGGTGTATAATGCCCCGAAATTGATGGAGTACTGCCAGGCCTTCCTCTTGCAAAATATGGTCGCTCTGTTGACCTACGATGACTCAGTGAAGAGATTATTGTTTGCCAAGAAAATCCCCAATCACGACGTGCTCTCGGGGCTTTTGGCGGTGCTCCAGAGCCGACTTAAGACCCGAAATGCCAACCATAAACCCGGGGCGCCGAAACCCAGACACCAGCAGCCTTCGCAGACCAGTTTTATCTAAATAATTGTTTAAATTATTCGTGTATTTTATGTACTTTTTATTTTTTAATTCTATTTATTACAGACTGCAATTTTTATATTTTATGCTATTATTCGACTAGAACAGATTTCATACATTGTACTTTTGTAATATTTTGTATTCAATAAATTAACTGTAAATTAGACGTAACAATCTAAATAGAGTATTTTATTCGCACATGTGAATTTTTTACGTATTAATAACATATTTGTTTTGCATTAACTAAATTGATTTTCCAGTAGATAAGCCTACTGGAAAGAAAATGAAAATAATATTCTGACGTAAAATGAAACCCATTTTAATTACTGAAATTGCAGTTATAATTTAAATAAAACCAATAGGCCCATGGTTCACTAGAAAATCTAATAATTCTCATTCTCTCATCTTCATGATAATGATTCTGGTTTTGTTAGGTTGGGCGCAGAATCCGCTCGGGAATTGTAATCCTATTGCTGATATGTTTGTCCCGGTCACACAGTTATTGTTAAAAAATTGTAATTAATTTAACTCTCGATTTAACACTATCGATATAATAATTGTTTAATGTTTTCTTCAGGCGCATTATGATCGGCTAGAATAAAAGTGTTTATTAGACCTGTCATTCTGCACCTCACACTAGGGCAGTTTAGATCTGGACACTGTTTAGGAAAACTTTACTGTTAGTATTATAAAGGATTAGTTCGATTTGCCAGCTAATTTCGGACTATACAGATCATCTCGTAACACACCTTTACGAGATTGTTTTCTCCCAGTATCGAGAATCATCAGCTTAATTTCCTAGATTGAAAATTTCTAAAATTCTAATCCAACAAACTACTTCTAAAAATCAAAACTGGATGTTTTATTTTGCACTAAAAACATGTGAACGTGTGATTTTTGCGATTATATCACCGAAATGATGTCTCATCAACACGCGAGCTAGTTCTAACTAGCTTCGTGTTTATCGGGATAATTTATCGATAAAGAAGCACATTCCGAACAACTACAATTGAACACATAAAAATATTTCTAAACCTCAAAATCCATATCATCACGGTCAGTTTTGATTGAAAAATAATTGATTTACTAAACCGAATTCTTCTGTCCATTTGGGGCCAATTAAATCAATGAATATTTGATGACCCAAACAATTTAGACGCTCCTCTAGGCCTCCAGAGACCAAAAGTCATCATGAATGGCGAAAATTGCTAACAAGTCGTAGTAAAATAAAGGGTCAATATGAAAGTATGATGATTATAATTTTTTAAAAAAATTATTTAAATCATTTAATTGTATTAAATGTATTTCAACATCGATATTTTTTATATTTAAACTTCTATTCAAATATGTATAACAAATGTTTAGTTTTATTGTTTTTATTTTAGTTTTGTACGTCATCTGTATTTGTACAATTTTAAGAAAATGACTTGTTTTAAATTAAAATTAATGACTGAAAATAAAACAAAAAAATAAGCAATACGTATTTTATCTAACAAAATACAACAGTAGTTTAACTTAACACGTAACATACCACGAGCATACCTTTTTAAAATAAGTGTATATCAAATAAATAAGGCTTTCTAAATAATTTTTTAAATGGTCTTTAAAATAGTTGCTTTTATTAAGATTTTTTATAAGAATTTATTCATAACTTTCAAATATTCAAAACTAATTTTTATCAATTAAAATGATCCAATAGCATTCCCCATTTCAATTTCAATAAGAAACATGGATCTCCAATAACGGGTTTCGGCATTTCCTTGTATTATTAGTCAATCAACAAACCAATTGTCAATCCGCCCATTTTATATATTATTTTGCACCATTACTTATAATTCGCTAGGAATAATATTTCGCAATGTTATTGATATACACAACTGGAAAGTTTTTCGCGCCGGAAAAGGGACCGCTCAAAGTTCAATCCCATTCCTCTGAGGATACATTCACGTGCACTAACTACTTGACTATAGGGTATAATTTATAGCATTGAGTAAATAGAAATATTATGCCGCTGAAATAATGCTAATTAATAATTATTTCATTTATTTTTTATGACAATCAAACCTGTTTATATTAGGTTCTTTCGCTCAAAGGTTCAATTACCTAATAATGTCTATTTTTAGATAACGATCAATTATTGATATTCATAAACTTATTTTAATATTAATACATATATTCAATTGTAATTGAATGGTTGTGTTTATATTATTATATATGGCCTGTAAGGATATTAAATATTCAGAAAAAGGATAAAGTAAAGCACCTAAAGAAGCATAGAAATAAGAGGAAATAACTCAGAGTATTGTGTTAACAAAGTAAATGAAATTCGTGTTTGAATTATTGCAAAAATTTATTTTAAATCATTCAAATTCAAATAGTTTATCTAAATTTTAAAAAAAAATTTGAATGTTTTTAAATCATATAAATATCCACACTATCGAAATATTGATTTAAACATATGTAATATTTACTATAACCATGTTTTGGGTAGGCCCTCTAATAATCACAAAACAAATGTAACCTTTGATTGAGGAAAACATAAAAAATCGTTATCAGATTAGTGAACACATTGTTGATATTTGATTGCATCATTGTTTGCATAGAATCAGAAATTCGTGACTAAAACTTTTCTACCATCCCTTCGCTCTCCCCCTAATTAAGACCTGGCGAATATATGTGCATTTAGAATATTTTTATCTAAAGTCATAATTGCGCCCCTTATCACACCTTATCATCATCATGCCACGCCGGTATGTGTTTATAATTGTACCAACATTAATATTATTGGCCAACACTCGTAGTAAGTAAACCGAAAAAGGCGTAGCTTATCAATGAAATGGGCTTGAGCCGTGTGTAGCCTTTTAAACCAGTTACATTTCGGAATTGAACGGAAAATAGTGCGCTTTTGGTGATCGTCGGAATTGGCAAATTGCAATTAGTCGCCTAAGAATTGGGTCAAAGTGGGGAAAAATTGTTAAAATATTATATTTCAAATACAATCATTTAATAGTGTTTTTGTTTTCAATTTATATCTTGTTATCTTGATCAAAGATCAAAGTGATAATGAACAATTGAGATCGTGTTTGAAAATATTAAATATTTGATAAAGATCTTAGCAAAAATGGGAGTGATTAAAAGTGAAACAGTTGAAAATTCGTCTGATTTTTTTGTGAAATATAATGAAAAGGTGTATAATCTCAAAGAGTTTCTACATAAGCATCCAGGTGGTTTAAAGACCTTGGAGAATTTTAAAAGCCGGGATGTTACCAAGAAATTGGCCTCGGAACCAGCCCATTCCCAAGCAGCTCTCTATTTACTCAAGGAATACAAGGTGACGTCTGAAGGTGGGAAAAGTGAAAAAGATGATTCAAATCACGTCGATAAGGACTGTGACGAAAGCATGGAGGTAAATAAACTTATTAGAAGCACTTTAAGTAGTTTCAACAAGATAACAAGTGTCTGATAAGCAAATCAGTTACAAATCCAAGTCATTCAAAAGATAATCACTCAGTTTTCCTCGTTTTATTTATTAATCTCAACAATTAAGGTGATTATTAAAATGAAAACGAAAATACTTACACTTAATAATAAAAACACAATAAATGTTAAGTTAATAATAACATAAAAATATTAAATATAAAATTGTTATTTATATTGTTTTATTATTGAAGGTTTAAAATTTATTTTTTAACCGAGGTCATAGTTTTAATTGTTTTAATTTATTGTAAAAGTATAAAAGACATATTTATTTGTGCATTTTAAACAAGAATAATAAAATGTAATTAATGAGCAAATTTCAAAGAAATTTAAATAAATTAATAGAACAAAAAATTCTTAAAAGATGTATATTATATTTCAATTGTATTTATTTATTAAGGGTCAAAATTTCAATTGGGTACTAAACCTTCAAAAAAATAATATCAAGTGTTATTGTTCTTTAAAAACAGATGTTTCTTTATTACGACTTAAAATTGAAAATTTTTACCTTTGTTTATGGAAATTAAAAAAATATTTGTAATAATTTAATTATTAATATTAAAAACGATATTTGAGTGATTGTATCAAATGAATCATAATTTGTATTCAAATATTTTTATTAGATAACGTTATCTCAAAAATTGAATATTATAAGCAGTAATATTGTATTTAAAAATGAGTTTTATCTAGGTATACACGTGATAATTTTGAAAAATATTGGTTTTAGACTTTGGCCTAACGCCTAAGCAACATTTGTTGCCAAATTTTTGCACGAATTTGAATTCCATTTAACAATTTAATACAAAATTTTAATCGAACTTGTTTAAAGAATTATAATAAAACGAGCCTATATTTTAGAACACTGATAATTAAAAGATTCCCAAGAGGTTATTTCCTTTAAATTTCTCTCTCAATATAAATCGTTTGTAGTGATTGGGCTTGCTTTTAAATTAATATTTTTTTATTAGGTCGTCTCACTTAAAGGTGGTCACTTAGAGTTAAATTTTTAAAAGACCGTAACTTTTTTATTAATCAATATTTCTAATTGAAACATACGGCATTTTAAACTTAGTATTTCTGTTTACAGTGAGTTGTATAGTGGAATATCTATAGTGCTCTAGAAGCCTAAGAACTCTATAAGAGATAAAAACACACCCTTCGGATATACAGACACTGGGACCTACACATAAGTTTTATAAATGCGAAACCTATTAGAATCAAGAGGTATTGAGTTAGTCAAGATTTGGAGATGTAAAAAATTTCGGTATCCTTAGGAGTCTAGAAGTTTTAAGCATAAACTTGCCTTCAGTTAGTCATTGATTTTGAAAATTTGAGATTTATGTCTTATTTTTATAAGTTTATAAATAAATTTGACATTTTTATATAATAGGATGCCAGTAGTAACAGTCTGCATTAATGGAAGTAACAACAAATTGTATGGTAGCTACGTGTGCCTAACTTAAATTAAGGAGTGTCTTATATGGGGCTATTATGGTTTAAGAAGTAATCATCCTATTTAAAAATTTTAATTATTATTTTTGATAAATATTCAGCTTGATATAGTCTTTTACTATAATATACCAATTTTCATAGTTCTGGCTTATCTTTATCGAGATTTAGTGATAAAATTCTGTAATCATCGAAAATCTTAGTTTTGATTGTACTTACTAATTATCGTCTAAAAATACTATTAAACTAGATACATCATCTAATTTGATATATATCAATAGACAACATAAATAACTATTAAAATTATAAAAAACAAGGAAATATATAGTTTTGGTGAACGATTGAAATTGACCCACTCAAGGTGTCCACTTTCAAGTGGGACATTCTAATATTAAGTATAGCTTTTAATAAATTTTTAATCAATATGATCTTGTAAGAAAATGTTTTTAGAAATATTTTCCCATTATCCCATATTTGTTGTATATACCTGACCGATAATAGTTATTTAATAGATACTCGTATCTTTTTGAAAGAAATGATTAGCCTTGAAAAAAAATAATTCAGGATTGTGGTGGTTAAAATTAAATTTAAACTTTTATACTAATTTCTGAAACTAGATTTAATTAATACACTTTAATGAAACTAATTACAGTAGAATCCGGCTTATTCGAGGTAATCGTGGGAGAAGGTATATCGGATAACACGTATTTTCATATACTTACAATGAAACAATTGACTTCAACCACAAATAGAAAAATTCGGAACCAACATAAATGGAATATTTATTTATTTATTTTGCAAATATCATAAATACATTATAATACAATTCATAATAATAGTACATAAATTGAATATAAACGCACATAAGGCGAGTACCTCGGATATCGCGGAGTGTAGTGGTCACAAAATAATTATTCAAATTTAAGAAAAACTCAAATCAAATTATTGATTGTTTAATAAAGTTTTACATATATATCTATCTTCATATCTTAAAGATGCTAATTGATACTGCAAGAAAATTAATAGCCCACTTAGCACAAATTTAGTTGTACGTTAATTATAAATTATATTTTAAAAATTCGAATGAATAGGTGCTAATGCTTATATGATCCGAAATCATCACTTCACACTGTAAGTTGAAGAAAATTACATATTTTAGACCAATATGACCATGCTCGGTATAGCTATTAATTTTCTCTTATCATGATTTTTTGTTAATTTTTATATATGGTACAAAACAAGCAGTAGTATTAAAAATCAGTATCTTTTTAATTTATTGTATGATACAAAATTGAATTTTAAATTAAACAAATAATATGAGTTTTTCACCGATTATTGTTTTGAGCATGTACATTAGCATGAGCATGTAAAATAGGACGAATATATAATGTTTATATTAAAAATAAGTATTACCTACTAAATTTAGAAAAGCCCAATATTTCCTATTATTTATTTTCCAGTATTTGGTGGATTGGTCGAAAGCAATGCTCCCCCAGATTTTAAAAATGGGTCCTCTATATTCAGAATGGGTGAACAAGCCTGTGGACAGACCGTTAAGATTATTTGGACCGGACTATTTAGAATGTTTCACGAAAACACCCTGGTGGAGTGTGCCCATAATCTGGATTCCTGCCATCGCCTGGTTAATCAAAAACGAAGCAGTTCATAATGAACATTTACAAAACAAGCAAGTAATGACTTATTTCCATTGAATGCTTAAATTCTAATATCAATTCCATTTAACTGCAGTTTATGACGACAATATTCTGGAATGTTATAATGGGGATTATATTGTGGACTTTACTGGAATATTGTTTGCATCGGTGGCTGTTTCACGTAGACACGAGTAAAAACGGATCGAAAGTTCACACGATGCATTTCCTTTTACATGGACTCCATCACAAAGTCCCATTTGACCAATATCGACTTGTGTTTCCGCCATTACCAGCCTTCATCTTAGCCAGTGCGATCTATCAGCCAATGTCATTCCTGTTTGAGAATCCCAGATTAGTCTTAGCAGGAGGACTTTTAGGTAAGTTCATTTCAGAATTATGATACACGTTGGGTCAGATATTTGAAACCCAATAAATATAATGAAATAACTATCAGGAATTGTAAAATGAAAAAGATGAATAATAAATTTCCTTTTCAATTCCTTTAAGGAACATGGGGAGTTTAAACCTCAACCAACAGGCTTAGACTTTTCATGACTTTTGGTTTTCGGTGTATTATTAGTCAATTAATAGCACCTGGATCAGTTGAAAAAGAACCCAGTCAATCCTACCTGCCCAGCGATCGAACCCATGGCCTCCGAAGAGGCAGCCGGATGCATTACCACATCCGCCATTAGGCGGGTGAATAATTTAATTTGAAGAATAACTTTCATTCAATAAATGTTAATAATTAAAATTAGATTATAAAGTAATGGAATTCCATATCGATTCAGAGTTCCACTGAATATAATACAAAGTATCTTTACATTTTAAACATACATTCCCTTTAATTTCCTATTAGGAACATGAGGAGCTAATCACAATTAACGGGCTAGCGATTTTATTTATTTTCAGTTTAGAATTATAATCACACTTCATTCCAGGAGGCTGTTTCTATAAGCTCACAAAGAATTTCCACGTTTTACGGTTTTACATTGAAAAACATTTCCATTAGTGCAACCAGCGGAATTAATTCATATTTAAGGTTTTTTCGAAGATATTTTTATTTTGACGCTATATTATTTTACTATTGGTAATAAAAACGAACAATGGATATAGTTAGAACACATTACGAATAGTTTCGCATAGAAAAACTAAGTAATTAATTAAATATG
>JXOV01009498.1:14332-33284 GCA_001014945.1 Clogmia albipunctata | reverse complement strand
GGTTTGAATCTATGTGAGACTCCATTGCAATGTAGGGATTGAAACCCAATAATTTTAGCCCAGCGCATTAATTAATTGTAACCCTTACGCGAGCCCTATTTCTGAATTAGTAAGTTCCAATCACATCATTAAAATTTCCCAATTAACTGTTATGATTAGATAATGAAATTGCATATCTATGGAATCTTTGTTGTACTGGCTATTTAAGGCAATTTTCACACTTAAAATAGAGCAAATATTAACGGCACAATGACGGTTTGAAATTTAGAGCGATATCAGCAAGTACCGTTATTCCCACTGACTTTTGGAATATAATAACAAAGCAGGATCCAATAAGATGGCGAGAAATTTCTCATTCGCTGTCGGTAACCCTTAGCTGCACATTTGTGTGATTGTATTATTATTAAAATGTAACAATTCTGCTTTTTATGAACGTAGTTTCCAAGGTGAAAATATCGTGTAAGATTCATCTCATCCATAAATACATAATTATAGATTTAAATCTCTCTTTTTTTCAAAAGTACTCATACAATAAGTAATTTAAAAAAAATGACGAAAACCAATGTATATAATAAGTGTATCGTCCTTACTTATAAAATGTACAAAATAACTTTAATTAATAACATAATTAATGTTTTTTGCAGATCGGCTGAATTTGTCGCCTTAATTGCGGTCTCATGTACACTTTTCTTGTTCCTGCACACACAGAGTCTGACTTCTCGGCTCAGAGAAATGGAGGTGAAGTTCAAGCCATCAGAATTGTCGGCCAGTGGTCTGAGCGGTAATTCAATCAGTCAAGGTAACAGCCACTTTCGTCCGATCCTTTTGCCTCTTAATTTCACACAAAAAAACAGACCCACATCATTTATAATTTATCAGCGCGATTTAATTTATTTTAATGTTTCTCGTATTCCGATTTCAGAGGCGAATCACAACAGTAACGAAATGAATTTACAAAACACGTTCAAGTATTTAAAGAGCACCGGACAGGTAAGCCAATAAAACTCTCCTCCAAGCCCCGGCGATGGCCATTCTAAAAATCAAAGTAAAAGTTTATTGATCGGCAATAAACTAATACGCCTGACTCGAGTTGTAAATCACTTTACAAAGCCCACCTTTCTTTTACATCGGAATATGAAATAATGGCAATAAATATAATATTGGAAATTGGATTCAAATAGATTATTACCAACTAATCAAATTAAGATCTTCCTGTTTTATATAATCATTTAAGTAATTTTTCATTACCCTCTTTTAATTGCATTGATTTATTGTTGTACTATGAGATATTTTACTGGATATAATGTTGAGATTAACCATTAAAATGTCAAGTTGAAGGAAATAAAAGTGAATTCATTCCTTGAAGTCCTTATTTAAAACTCCTTATTTAAATTCCAAATTTTGGTTTTTATTTTAAAAGGCTTATTGTTTTCTTAAAAATTGTTGTTATTAATAGTTATTCATATAAAACTATGTCGATTTGATAAAGCATATAAATACTAGAGTGCTTTTTAAAGTAGGAACGAGTGTTAACAAATGTTTTTTTAGAAAATTTTATAAATTTTTAAATAAATTAACACAAAAATATAAAGCAATCATCAATTTATTAAAATGACATTTTAAACTTACATTGCTTCCTATTACATTCTCTCATTCTACTGAGTGATAGGGAAAATTATATACTGTTGTCTCTTACTTACAAAGGAAATATCATATTCTTCTTCATAAGTTTATATAGTTTCACTTTCGCAAAATCACCAGTTTTCAATACATTGGATTTTAAACCGTCAAACCATCGGTTTTTATGCAGTCAAACTATGTACAACGAAACTTACTTCCATATCAATGGATTTTTCACGAAGGTCACACTTTAATAATAAAGAAAAAGTACTAATGTTTTGATAGTTATTTATACAACAAGGTCGATAAGATAAGTCAATATTGAACACAAGAGTCGCTTTAAACCACGAACGTGGCGAGCGCCTTAAAGGAGTGTTGCTTATCGGTCGTGTTTTATACAAAATTGTATGCAGTTTTAATTAAATTAAAAATTCTTTAATTTTTTTTAGAAATATATGCCGCTATGTTCCACACACTATACACTCCTTTGTTGCTTAATGGGTAATGCTNATACAACAAGGTCGATAAGATAAGTCAATATTGAACACAAGAGTCGCTTTAAACCACGAACGTGGCGAGCGCCTTAAAGGAGTGTTGCTTATCGGTCGTGTTTTATACAAAATTGTATGCAGTTTTAATTAAATTAAAAATTCTTTAATTTTTTTTAGAAATATATGCCGCTATGTTCCACACACTATACACTCCTTTGTTGCTTAATGGGTAATGCTGAAAAATGATAGAACATTCCTAAATTAAAAATAAATTCAAATATGCCAGTTTAACAGTTTCGCAATTTTGTTTAATTTTAATGTCATTGCACCGATCACTGAATTTAGAGAAACTTTTTTGGCAATCGCTTCTAATTTCTTTGGCACAAATTCTAATATTTGGATAATAGTTTTCAATGATGTTTATATTTCAATTTCATAGCAAAATGTTGATTCGAAACAGAATTTTTAAATATAAAAATACATAGCTGTAATATGAGAGTGTCGGATAATGTTCGTCAATATTCGTCAATGTTCGCCAATATTTAATAGTAAAACCTCCATTATCAAAGTAACTTTTCATAAAAATTGATAAATTTCGTTGACGGAAGTGACACTTTAATAATAATAAAAATCACTAGTGCTTTAAAGCTATAAAAAAAGCCTTGACAAAACAAATTTGAGTGTCATTATTTAAATTTTATGCGACCAATATGCATAAAGAAGTTTTATTTAAAAACGACTTTGACAGAAGAAATATTAATACCATTATATCGTTTTTAAGTAACTGAATTGATTTATTTTATGTTCTTTTTAAAATTTAATTAAACAAATATCACATATTGGATTTAAAAAAATATAATTATCAATTTATAGCGTATATTATACTCGTACAAAGTTAATTTCTCAATTATTCTCAAATTGATAGGCTGTCCCACATTAAAACTTACTTTTCAACACCACATTTTGAAGCAATATATGACTCTTATATTTCTACATTAATAACTCTTTGTTTCCCTAAACACTAAGACAATTTATTTTTGTCTTATGCTGTATTATAGGGAAGCTCTTGCATCAAAATCAATGAGCTCTGGACTGAAATAAGTTCTGGAATGTGTTTGGTGCAGTAAACTTCATAAAGTTAGGCTACAGAAGATACAACCCTGCTATTCGTAGGTTTTCACAATGGGTTTCATGTAGAAATTTCTTATTTCGTGCATTCGAACGCTAAATAATAACCTGAGACAGATTTTTAGTTAAAATTACAAACTATATATTTAAGAAAGGTTGCAATATGAATCTGTTTTTGCAAGAAAACAACACGAAGATTCTGGTTGTTTGACAAGAACTAATGGTTTTTTTATCAAAAAACAATAAATGGTGTTCGAAATATTTAAAATTGATTATGTCGGAAAATAGCGTGAATCCATGTTCTGTCCTGTCCAGGCACAAGCTCAACCAAAAATTGTATAATCTATAACCGAACTTGACTTCTCTTATTGTTTGTACCTTTTTCAATAGCACCTTCATCATATAGGGGCGACGTGACAAAATTTTTCCTTAGCCGCGGGCCTCAAAAGCTTGGGAGCCCCCCTGGTTTAGTTTAAAGAAAACTTTTCATTTAGCAGCAAATGAGATCTTCAAATAGATTTCCTATTCTTACATGTCTGTAATTTTGAGTTAATCAAATATGAAGGGAATGGTAGTACTGCGATCCCCAGCAAATTCAGCCGTAGAAAAAAATGCTTAAAACTTATTCTTGTAGTTGCTGGTTTAGTTGATTCAAGCTAAAGAGAATAAAGCTTGGCGAATAAGGTTAGGCTCACTATCTAGAGGCTATCTATTCGTTCATTTAGAATATAAAGACAACGTATGATATAAATAAGAATATTTTGAACATGTTAGTTTTAAAAGGGTTATTCTATTAGCTTAGCTTGATTTATAGCATAATTTATTCCAAAGAAAGTTTTGAATCAAAAGTTATTTTCAAATAACGATCTTGTTTTACCGAACTTTTCACCAACTGAAAGTCGGGTTTACAGATCCAGTAAATTAATATCAACAACAAAAACTATAATAATTATATGGGCAATAAAAATTATGCACAAACACCTCATTTGATTAACTTTATTCCCATCCAAGTTAAAAATGTGCTTTTGAATAAAATTACCATACCAACCATTTTACCCTGATTAGCTTATCCAATTAACAATAACCGTAGTGACACACAAAAATTGTATTTCCGCAAACCGGGAAATCTCTTTAATGTTCACACTTTCATTCATTTGATTAATCTGTGAACCGGTTATGAATGTATTTCGGGTTTTGTTGTGATTCATAGCCCGCGAAAAATATAGAGAATTCGCCCGGAATCAATTAACGGTACTAATTGTAAAAATATGTATTTATTTTCGTGTTATTTCGCCCGAAATATCGTTCACAAGGTGAATACAAATGAATTAATTCGGCTGTTTGCCTTTAAAATAAAAGAATTTCATTAATCGAATTTATAATTCATTCGCCATTCGGAATAATAAATAATAAAAAATAAAATCACACACGTCGCGGATTAACACTGTTCGACTGTTATTTGGGAGGGGAATGCTGCTGCCCTAATTCAATTGTTGACCCAAGTACGCACCACATCCGAATAAAATTAATGTTCTGTGACAATTTTTCTGGGTGATACATCGGATGCACCATCCTTGGTCGGCTGACATTGATCTTACCACTTGGTCTCGGTTTTTATTCAATTCCTATTCTATGGCTGATCTTTAATGGACATTAACTCTTATTAAAGTGGTAAAAATCAATCAAGTTTTCAAATTCAATCACTTGTATCTTTAGTTTTTCTTTGGACAACTTTTAATAGTTGTGCAATTAGTTAAAGTTTATTCGACCTTCAATGGTAACAAAACCAATGGATTTGATACAGTTAATTCTATTGAACTAAAACTAAAAATCACCAAAACTTCTTTATTTTCCACATTGGTCCACAATTAGTTTTTGTTTAATAAAATTATTTAATTCTAGCTGAATGCACATTGATTTAGTTGGAATCTGAATTTATTAAGACAAATTCAATTTAAATATTTATATATTTTGTCGCGGTACAACTACATCCAAGTCTGGAAAAGGGACTATAGCTGAAAATATAGAAATTAAAGATAAAAAAATTACCAGGACGATGGGTCAATTCCTGATTTTACAAGCTTTTTCTATTTTTGGTAATGTGACGATCTGTTCGAGAAGAATAACTAAAATGAGACTTCAATTAGTTAAAATTGATCAATAAACACATACTTCACTCATCATTTTCATCACAAAGACATCTTGACTATTGATTGAAATATCTCCAATTTTACAAGCATTAGACACTAATACGAGTGTATTGTTGTATAGATTGTATGATAAAATGTACTAAAAATAACACTATTTATTTAAAATTTCAACCATTTTTTGACCATATGTGATGAGAGAAATAATGCGATTAATTTCGCATTTCGGCGCAGAATAATAGATATTAATCGTATTAGAGCAAGAGAATATAGTCTTAGGTTGCTATTGCAAGTATTTAACCACCATAATTGTCTTTGGTAACAAAATTATCACTAATTTTCTTCCATACCAAAATCAAAACATTTAATGACAGCTCAGCTTATGACGTCACAAGTTCATTATTTCAAAATCTGGTTAACTTTTATTAGGTTGAGCGGCTTTGCTTTGAACCAGTTCTTGATTATGAAAATTTTAGATTTCAGTTGCAACTGAAAAGTGTTGATTAGAATATAAGTGGGTTTGAATTCTTATGACAAGACATCAGTAGTAACATATTAGTCTGGATTAGTGGAAGTACTGATAATTGTACCCTAAAGTAACGAGTGTCATGTTTGGGGTGTAAAATTTACCCTAGACTTTAATTAAGGGCTAGTTACTTTGCAATTTAATTCAATTTATGGTCAGAGGCCTAATTTTAATTTAAAACATAAATTTGCCTTGTGAAATTGGGTTTAAATGTCTTTTTCGATTCTGTTGTCGTATTTGAATAACCTTAATTGCAAGTAAGAAAATTTTACTGGGATACGAACACACGATTCACAAAATTGGAATACTGTGTTCAAATCCCAGTAAAAGCTGTGATTTTTTTTTCAAAATTCATTTGTCATAACAATTTTTGATTAATATTTGTTTAAATACATTTACAATACATTTAATGGCTTCGACAGTGGAGCAACTTGTGTCGTCAACACTATTTGTTCGAATTCAGACATGTTTTTAAAGCTTGGATAGAATGCATAGAATCGAAAAGATAAACCGGATCTTTCTAATATTAGTAATTCTGTCAATCATTGAATTTATACCGATGAAAGTTGTGAAAGGGATGGTCTATGTGAGTTCTGTTTCCTTGACAAAAACCTGTCAATAAATAGCCTCTATATAGAATCATCAGTTCATGGCACTAATCACATCATAACAAATAATGATCTAAAAGAAATGATATTCAATTGTGAAATGTGAACTGACAAATTAATATATAGGGCATTTGATAACTTTGAAAATAACCAACTGATTAGAGCTAGACCTCCTTAGAGATGGAAACATATAAGGGCAATACGGAGAGTACATATATATGATGAAGTACAATAGGAAGTTTTTTAATCGTCATTATGAGAGATTTTCTTCATGGTCTAGTTTTAAAGTTCATATATTTTTTTAAACTTTTTAATAAGAATTTTTGGTTCATTTTCAACTTGAAATACTCTTTTACTAAATATCCACAGATTTTCAGAAGCATAGCTAAAACTAATCGGGATATATAGAAAAATAACAGAAAGACAGCAAATATTGGTTTTACATGTACTATATAAAAATACTATTAAAGTAGTTAAAGCTATCAATTTAATTAATTTAAAAAACATATCTAACAATTGAAATAATAAGTTAAATCACTATTACAATGAAAGGTATTCTAGTGGTGAACTATCGAAATTGACCCCCCCAAATTGTAAAGTTTGATGATATTGATCAACAAAGAAAAATTAATTATAATTTACAAAAATCCATTCTAACGGATAATAAAAAGAATTAATTACTTAAAAAAACATAATACATGCAAACATTTTTATATTTATTAAAATATGCGATGTTTAAAAACAATTATATTATTTTATTTTCTATTAGAAATTCTATATAGCCACATATTTTTCAAACTTCCAATATATTAAGTTATTTTCTACGCGTATTCCGTTCATCAGTTCTGTAATTTGTCCACAGATGGGCTCTCTTAGTGCCTGGGATCTGAACAATACCAGGAAGGCGCATGTGGAGATCTTGTTTTTCAATCGCGTGCCCAAAGTGGGCAGTCAGACGTTTATGGAGCTGCTTCGGAGGCTGGCTGTGCGCAACGAGTTCACATTCCACAGAGACTCTGTGCAGCGGGTGGAGACGATCCGCCTGGCTCCACCGCGACAACTGGAGCTGGCGGAGATGGTCGCGGAACTGCCAACGCCCTCGGCCTACGTCAAACATGTCTGCTACACGAACTTCACGAGGTACAACCTGCCCACCCCGATCTACGTCAACATGGTCCGCGATCCCATAGAGCGCGTCATAAGCTGGTACTACTACGTGCGCGCGCCTTGGTATTACGTGGAACGGAAGCAAGCCTTCCCCGACCTACCCCTCCCCGATCCACGATGGCTGCGAAAGGACTTTGAGACCTGTGTCATGCAGGGCGACAGGGAGTGCACCTACAGCACGGGCGAAACGCACGAGGGCATAGGCGATCACCGCAGACAGAGCCTCTTCTTCTGCGGACATGACCCGGAATGCACGTAAGTTCTAATTAAACATTTCAACGTTCTAAAACTGTAGCAAAATACTTGTAACTCAAAGTTCGAAAACTCTTTTTAAATTAAATCTATGGCAGTAAATTTTACAAATATTTTAAACGTATATATTTTGTTGTATTTTTTTAAGATTTGTTCACCTATTTCATAATCCAAAGCAACCTAAAGAAATTAATTATTTTGCTCAATTTCGCCTTATACTTGTTTCATATGATAATTTTGCAGAAATTTTGTATTAGATTCATAGTGCTTAGGATTCTAGTCTAATGGCAAAACGATGTACAATTATTTCAATAAATCTATTGTAAATTAAGATAGTTTTGATGATTGAGTGCTTTTGGTGTTATTTTCAAAAAATAATTTCAATTTTATTCAAAAATGCATAAAACCTAATTTTTCACCATATTTATCAATAAAAGCATATTTTTAAATTAAACAAAAAATATTTTAAAGCCATTAAATTCAAAAGGAATAAAATATCAATAGTTTCTATTACTTAGAACCCGAAAAAAGCAACAGTATCCCACTAAAAATGGGAGTGTATTCAACTTTCTGCAACGTTTTTCCAGGGGTCAAAATGGCGCCGCATCGATTTTTGTTTCCTAGAAGTAGCTGTGAAGAACTTAATTCTAATATTTTTTCATACTTATACTCTCAATGAACCCCTTAATCCTATTTCCAAAGGAATTTTTTAAATTATGGAAAATACCAGAGATATTGATGGTGGAATTCAATAAAAACACTGTATTCAATTTCTTGCAACGGAGTGTATGTACAATATGTAGAGAATTTATTTATCTCAATAATAGTATCCTTTGGGTTAAATACGTAGCGCGGGTTGTTAGCTACGGCGCGTAATATCCTAAAAACCCGCTATGGAAATATTATCCGAGATTATGACCTTATTAGCTGTTCTATTAAACCAATATTACTACCCAACCCATCCTGAAGGCAGTTTTCAAAAGTCATCAGTACATTATCTGAATTCAATTTTTTATACCATTATCTGATTTTTCTAAATCAGGGTTTTAAGACTTTCAAAGAGAGCTACTAGCGGCATACTACGACATAACCACCCAATTTTTCGGAATTCTTGAAATATTTCGGAATGTCTAACTATCCCCATCAATAGATTATTTTAAAAAATACCCCATATTTGACAAGGGAGGTGCGTTTATAACGCTGATCAATGAAACAAGTGCGTTTATATGATTTTTCGCGAAACATATCAAAGTATTTGCAAATATTTTTGACATTCAATTTTAATTTGTTAAGAGTTAATATTATATTTAAATTTGAAGCTCCTACGACATCTGGTTCCAAATATACCAATGAATCGTTGGTTTGTTTACAGAGCTAACTCGCACTGTATATTAACATACATAACAATATTGTACAATTTTGAAAAAATACACACAAATAATTCAAGTTTTAAATCCTTTTGTTCAATAAACAATAAAACATAATACTACAATTTACACATTAAACTTATTATTAGCACCAGTCATGTATAATAGTTGAAACAAACTTATTATCTGATATATAATTACAGTAATTCCAAGCACTTAAGGTCCACTTTAAAAATTTTTGTCTTTAACAATTTTCTAAAAATAGAGTTATGATCCAAACAATAAAATATTTTATGCATTTTTGTAGCTTAAAATTGATATTATGACACTCAAATTTGTTCTGTCAAAGTCGTTATTACAGCAAAAGTGTTTTAAAGAATGCCTTACAGCACATGTGCTTTTTCTTTATTATTAATGTGTGACCTCCGTGAAAGAAATCAATCAAATTTCTATGTACGTTAGCTTTGTTATGTAGAGTTTAACTGTATTTGTGGATGTATTTGTGTGTTTTTGACTGTTTTACCGGGTGGTTTAAATTTAAATAAAATTAAATTAGTAATTAATCAACGGTTTTCGGTCCATTTAAATTTAAAACAATGCAACGGATAATATTTCCCATGTGAAAGAAAGAGAAGCAAGATATTGCTTTCTACATTTTCTCTTACAATTAGAAAACGGAAATGAAAACAATGTGAGACAAAAAATTTAAATTTTAGGAGAAACAAATGTTTTTTTTAAATTTTTATGTTAATTTATTTAAAAATGCATAAAATTTTGTATAAAACACGGTCGATAAGCATTATTAAGCACTCGGGCCTTCTTTAAGGCACTCGCTACCCTCGTGACTTAAAACAACCCTTGTGTTCAATAATGACTTATCTTATCGACCTTGTTGTATAAATAACTATTTTTTAAATCTCGTATTCAACAAACTTTTATTTACTTTCCAGGCCTTTCAATACAGTTGGTGCATTGGAACGGGCCAAATACGCCGTGGAGAGTCAATATGCTGTAGTCGGTGTCTTGGAAGACTTTAATACAACGTTAACCGTGCTGGAAAAGTACATTCCCAAATTTTTTGGCGGAGCCAAAAGTGTTTATTACGGTAAAGAACACAGTTTCATTTCAATAAAAGACTGTTTGTCTAAATTTATTTATTTCTTTTGCAGAAGAGATTACCAGCTTTGCCCACATCAACAAGAATGCGTTCAGGCCACCAGTCAGCGAGGAGGTCAAGGACATTGTTCGCCGGAATTTTACAAGGGAAATCGAATTCTATCAGTTCTGCAAACAAAGGCTGCACAAACAATATTTGGCACTCAATTTGCCAATCAATTGAAAGCCAGTCAACAACAATAAAAATCATTTCTAGTACCATTTCAGTTTATTCGGGATAAACACATATTGTTGTCAAACAAAGAAACGAAAAACATAAAATAAAAAATAAATAACATAAATGAACATTATTCAAATCCACGGTCCCACGATCAGCTGTTCTTCACTTCATTGCAAACTTTTATTTTAAAACTTTGTTTAGAGTCCTTTGGCAATACTAATAGTTAAGTTCTTTGTACGCCTGGTTCTCAGTATTATAAAATAATACTTTTTTGGTAACTCTAGAAGAAGATTCTGATGCCTTTACAAATTCCAATTGTTTCAAACGTTGGAACTTGTTAAATTCAAGCTTAAGCTCTTCATTAGAACATTGGTCCGAATCCATCCAAATCTCCAAATGATTCATAATAGAGTCGTCCAAATTTTGAAAATCATCCAGATTCTCTTGAACTTCTCTAATATGTTTTCCCTTGAATCGAAATCCATTCTTGTCAGCCTCCATGAGAATTTCACAAAATTTGTCTTCCACTTTTTCAACGGAAGGATGTAAGTACACGTGAGTCCTTAAATTATTCCTGAGATTGAAAAAGGCCTGCACTTTTTCACAGTCTTTTTCTTGGTAAGCAATGTGAGTTATGCCTAGCTCGTCCTTCACAATCTTGGCACCTTTAAAAAACGACATCATGTCGATAGGAAAATCAACCGCATTTTTCAGATAATACAGGTCCCTTAATAAATAATCCAACTTGTCCACATCGATCTCGCAGAACTTGTTGCTCACAATCTGAAATTTTTAAAAAACAATATTTTTTTAAATGAACTGAAAACAATTTCAAATATTTGTAAAAAAATATGTATCGCGAAACATAAAAAATATTTCGTATGATTGAATATTTATAGTATTCTGTGCGCCAGAAGCTTAAGAACTCTATAAGAGATAAAATCACAATCTTCCGATGCACAGAAAAATAAATTTTATAAATGCTATAGGTGTGGAATCATTACGTTTTTCGAAATTTAAAAAATTTGAGTTTAGACTTTTTAAAGCATGCCGTGCAGCATATGCTTGAAACTTACTTTGGAAAAGCCCTTGATTTTGAAAATTTCAGTCATATTATTGATTAATTTATAAGTAGATTTGATATTGTTCTGTGATAAGATATCAGTAGTTACAGTCTGAATTAATGGAAGTAGAGATAGTACTGTAGCCTAGCTTACCTTAAAAAAAAGTGTCTTATTTGGAATGATTCTGGTTTAAAAATTTACATTATTTAAGGGTTAACCACTTTGGTATAAAAATGACCTAATGAAATTACTGTTTTTATTTGAATGTCTTTTTTGTGAAAGCAATTTAGTTTAAATTTGTCGATTGTTTTTTTCATCATTATCTTTAGAAATGAACTTAATAATTTAATATACTCTCTCCCTTTAAATCCACAAGTTTTCATAAACCTGGCTTCAATTGGGATTTATAGATAAAAAAACTGCCAAACTTGAAAATCTTGGTTTTACACGCACTCACATATTATCGTATATAATAGTTATTTAAACAACGTGTGGGAAAAATGAACCATAATTAAACTCGAGTAGAGTTCTAGAAAACGAATGAAATGAGTTTTCTAATAGATACGTGTGTTTAATTATGTGTTTTTCCAACCAGTTTTTTACAAGATTTTATACAATTCTCATTTATATTAGCTATTTTCCGCGATATATGAAGTAAAGAATAAGAAGACAACCCGCACTAAATCTAGGTCTTAACACATACAATTAAAGGAGGAAGTTGTCAAGCGAATAGAACTTTTGGTCTCAATTTTTCAAACTATCACGACAACCTTGCACCATGCACTGTATCACTGATATGACCGTGATAACTCTCATCATTTAAACCACATTCAGAAGCCAGAACTAACATTAAAGAAAACTTTACTTATTGTTATTTAATTTGAAAATTTTTAAATTGATTAATAAATCATAGTCTACTTTACTATAGAGACATGAAAAATGTCAAAATAGATATTCATTCTAAGGTTACTAGGAATAGTATAAAATTTTGCGGTTGAATAATGAAGAATAGATATACAAATTTGTTAGTAATAAATAAATATATATTATTCAAAAGATCAATAGTACACATTGTGGAGTAAGCGTTGACTACTATAATAACAATATTACTACACAAAATTGTATAAATATTATTAAAGTAGATAAGCCCTACAATTTGAATTATATTAATGGGCAACATAACATATATAACTACTGAAATTATAAATAAAAACTACATTACCTACAACGAAAGACATTGTTAAAGTGAAAGATCGAAATTGACCGCCTCAAAATGTAGTTTTATGTAGGACCAATCCATTACAAACATAGTATCAATTTGTACAACAGTTAATTTATCTGGTTTTTGATAATACTGATAAATATTGTTAATATTTAATTAAATGTTAACGTCATCCAAAAATTTGTTAGAAACCACTGAAATCGAAGGAAGCCGTAAAACCTCGCACAGTGAATTGCACTGTACTAGTATATTGGCTATTTTTTATTTTCGGTTATTTTAGAATTAAATAATTAAAACTTATTAACTAAAATTTAAAAATATAGACTTAAAAAAAAATTCGAATTTATGTAATTTTTATATGTTTAACAAAAAGGAATAAACATTAATTTCAGTTATGTGGTAATGTGATCATATCAGTGACATGGATTGAATGACAAAATACTTAAAGTAAAAAAATAATACCTCCGCAAGATATTTCAGGTTGTCTGGGAGAAGAGAATGGCTCCCTTTAATAAGACTTTGTACTAGTTCAATGCCCCTTTGGCGCTCTTCAATTCCAAAGAAATTTGGAACACTTTTATTTAAGATTCTCTCCACTATTTTACAGGACATGGCTTCATGTTCCGGAGCTATCTTTTCCCATGCATGTGAAAAGGGCCCATGCCCACAATCATGCAAAAGGCCAGCCACCTAAAAATTACACAACAAAGATAAATAACAATGATTTCCTTCATTCCATCCCAACTTACAATCACGCATATTTTATAAAAATCATCAATGAAAATGTTGCTGTTTTCCTCTAAGGTTCTCAACAAAGTTGCACATAGATGAGCCGTACTGAAATAGAGCAACAAATAAGCAATTATCATTGATAAAATCAATTCAAATAAGAATTACCCAATGGAGTGCTCGTATCTTGTATGAGTAGTTCCTGGGTACAAAAATGGCACAAATCCCAGCTGACGCACATGTCTCAGCCTCTGAAACTGTGGACACATGACCACGTCCCTTAGCCTCGGCGTTAGTTCCACTTTTCCATGCACGGGATCGATAATAACGGACATTTTTAATAAACCGCGCTGAAAAAAGTAAAAACAAAGCAATTTGACATGTGTCACGGAATTTTGACGTTTCGAAATTGGCGCGAAAATAAAAATATTTTTTTAATCAACAAAAAGTAAATCATGGAGGAATCGACACCACAACCGTCTACTTCCAAGGAGGAGACACAGAATAAGAAAAAACTATTACCATGGTAAATGGAATGTTAATTAGATAATCCAATTATTAAATTGTATCTTTGTTTTAGGATTGAGAAATATCGACCGACCAAATTCACGGAAATTGTGGGCAATTCGGACACTGTGAGCCGACTAGGTGTGTTTGCGACCCAGGGAAATGCACCCAACATCATTATTGCAGTAATTATGAAGAGAAAACATTGTCGCCAAGCAACTATTTAATATAAATTATCAACATTCCGTTTCTAGGGTCCACCAGGTGTTGGCAAGACCACGACGATATTGTGTTTGGCCCGTATTTTGTTGGGGGAGAACTTTAGAGAAGCTGTTCTCGAGCTCAACGCGTCCAATGAGCGGGGAATTGACGTGGTTAGGAATAAAATTAAAATGTTTGCCCAGCAAAAGGTCACTTTGCCTCCAGGACGGCACAAGATCATCATTCTGGATGAAGCTGATAGTATGACAGAAGGAGCTCAACAGGCCCTTCGACGCACAATGGAAATCTACAGCAATACAACCCGGTTCGCCTTGGCTTGTAACTCTTCCGAGAAGATTATCGAGCCCATTCAATCCCGATGTGCGATGCTCCGCTTCACAAAACTAACTGATGCCCAAATTCTGGCCAAACTGATCGAAATCTGCCAGAAAGAGAACCTCTCCTACGACGAGGAGGGATTGGAGGCGGTCGTTTTTACTGCCCAGGGGGACATGAGACAGGCGCTGAACAACCTCCAGAGCACAGCCAATGGCTTTGGCCACGTTAGTGGAGAAAATGTGTTCAAGGTCTGCGACGAACCCCATCCCATGCTCATTCAGGACATGCTCCAGCACTGCACCAAGGGCGACATCCACAAGGCCTACAAAATACTGGCCAAGTTGTGGCGCCTCGGCTACGCAGCAGAGGACATCATTGGAAACATTTTCCGGGTTTGCAAGCGAATGTCTATGAATGAAAAACTGAAGTTGTACTTTATTAGGGAGATCGGAGAAACTCACATGCGAATTGTCGACGGACTGAATTCACTTCTGCAAATGTCCGCTCTCCTGGCCAGACTCTGTGAACAATCTTATGTCATCATGGATTAGTATTTAACAAATAAATATTCATTTTGATAATTAGATAATGTATTCATTTGAATCACAGAAGCTTATCAGTTATGGCAATTGATACCACAATCAATAGATTTGAGAAACGAATGTGTACTGGTCTCGTGTATTACCTAAAATATATACAAGTACTGACTAACCTAGACCCGTCGCTAGAATCTGGAGAAAGAACTGATAATGGGAAATAATAGAAACCACTTGCTTGACTGTTCAATTAACACAATTCAATTCCAGATTGATCTGATGCAATTGACATTCAAGAATAAATTATAATGTACTCGTATTATAGGATGGGCATGGGAATTTATTTTTTCTTTATACGTTTTAATCATAAGTTGATTTTATTCCTAAAGAGTTTTAAAATATACCTAAAATTTAAATACAATATTTTATAAATAATTTACAAAAGATATTTGATTTTGTACTAATCTGTTGGTGGACTAGCCTCTTCAAAGTCTGAGTCATTTTTAATGTTTGAGTATATTGAAAGGTGGAGCTCATCCGAGTCCTGGTGAGGATGATCCACCTTTTACTCACCTCACACTTCAATACTACCTTAATCACTTCACCTGAAAGTGGCTTGTTTGTGGAATGAGTGAAATGCACAGATTCGGGAGAGCGGTGGTTTATTGTGACCTTAGACAATCGTCTCTGCCTGTTCTCTTTTACATATCCTTTTTTCCGTCGCTGTACTACAGTGTGACCTCTATTAGTGTCTTACAGTGAGGCCTCCATTACAATATGGAGAAGAAAAAAAATTTAAATCTCTTTTTGAGGATCACAAATAATTCATCAAAGCATTTGGCTCACGAGCTGCGGTTCGATCAAGCCCTGTAATACATTCTCTACGATTTATAGAAAAAAAGGATAGGTTCACTATAATTTGGAACGTTTTATCAAGTAATTGTCGTCAAGTTCAATTCCGGATCAGAAATGCAGACCACACTTTCTTATCAAATTTCTTTATCACTATTTCAATCTCAGAAACTTTCATCTCGCCTACGCCCAAGTGTATAATGAATATCTCATAATAAAAACTGTTTTGAATCATTAGATTTTCCCATTTGTAGATAATTGACGCGCGCCAGCTAGAAGGGCAGCATGCAAAATTTATACAAAAAAGACAGTTTGCTTTATTTTCAAATCTGTTTTCAACTCTGTTTTAAACTAAGCCAGCTTTAAATGTATTGTGTCTGGAAATTAACAAATTGAGACGTTCGCCATCTTGCATTTGTATTGGTTTTGTGTACAAATATGATTTTAATGCTATTATTTCTTTGCGTTGTCTTTCTATAGGGTTTAGGACTAATATTTTTAACTATTTGATTTCGTCATACCATTTTATTATAGTTTTCCAAACCCTAAAACACTGTTGCAAATTTGGAAATCGAATTAAAAAAAATAGTAAGTCAGTTTGAGATCACTGAAAAATAAATAAATATTGTCCCAATATATAATATTTTTCTTAAAAAGCGATATCTATAACCCGATTCAAAAAATGTCTATAGTTTCTAATTAGAATATAATATAAAACTCTATTGAGAACAATTATTAGGACGTTGTGATGAGGTATCGGAAGGGAATTGTATTTGTTCAATAATGAAATGAAAATTCGATATTATACAAAAATTAATTCTAGGTTTTTGATTGATCAGTCGGTTGACAATGGCCAAAAATTCACATTTTATGAGTCCATATCTGCTTATAACATTCGTTTTCTAAAAGTTATGTTTTTTTTTACATTTTTCCAACAGAGTGCAAGGAAAAGAATACAAAGCAAATGTCCGTAGTCCCTACCGACCAATAACTATAGTAATAGTTCTAACATATTAATGAATTCAAAACGATTTCAAAAGCAAATATTATCATTATTTTTAACGTAAATACAAATGCTTTATGTCTTATCCATGCCATCGCCATAAAACCATTAAAAACTAATAAACAGCAGTGGTTGTCGTTCTTGCTTCGTTGCTGAGCAATTTAGCATTTGGCCAACGCACTATCAGTTATTATAATTTGAATAAAAATACACAATTTTAGATACTTCCTATTAGATATATAAATAATATTATTAAAAAGGAATAATTATACTCACTTTCTTTAAAATTTCAAGAACAAATCAAAGCACTTCACAAACACAACCGTCTTTCGTGGACGCCTTTTTAATTATGGATGGTCTTCAATTCCGTTTTCTGCTCCATTTCGTAATTTTTGAGTACTTCTGCTGAGATCGTAAATAATCGACAATTAAAGTCACAACTTTCTTTGACTCCCCTAATAAATAAATCCACAAAGAATTCTCTAGCATTGGAGAATTGAAATGAAAGACTCACTAAGAACAATAAAAACACTTGAATCACTGTTCACATTAGACTTCTGGTTTTCGATCGTCACCATTCATCCGCTGTACCAAAAAAACCCGTTCATTCTAACTAAAAGTGAATTACTGTTTACGGCGACCAATCTAATTCAACGATACAACTGTAAATGCATATGAATGGGTTAATGTATAACTACAAGAATTTAAAATTTTACAATTTTCAGTTAAACAATTTATTTTATTATTTTATTTCGAGATAAGGCTGAAAAATACTTTACCATAATGTAGTGCTGAATAGAGAAGACTTCGTTAATAAAAAAAATTAAAGAACTTAATTAACTGTTATTATATACGTGTAGTTATATATCTACAATAGATAAAATCCAAACAAATCAAATTACCTGTATTCAAAATAATGGGTTTTACAACAAAAAGAGGAAGACAGTCGCAAATTGATAAAGTCGACGCGCGCCACCTAGAAAAGCAGCAAGCTAAATTCATACAAAAAAGAACAGTTTGTTTCAACCTCTCTTTCAAACTCTGTTTAAACTAACTGCTTTAAATGTATTGTATCTGGAAATTACCAAATGGAGACGATCGCCATCTTGCATTTGTATTGGTTTTGTGTACAAATATGATTTTAATATTATTATTTCTTTACGTTGTTCTTTCTAGAGGGTTTAGCCTTAGTAAGATTTTAAGTGGACTTTGTGGCCTCCAATTAGTGATGCATAGGCTTTTATCAAAGGAATTTAAATTAAACCTATTAATTAATAACAGGCAGCAATTGTTTAATAATTTAAATAAAAAGTTGTATCTTCAATATTGAACATGGCGATCTTTATTAAGAATATTTTAGACCCACCTCTTCTACAGAAACATCCCACCATAACGACTAGAATTTAACCTATAATAGACAACAAATCTTAGGCCTTGATTTAAAAAAATTGAAGTAATAAAATGTTTTCAACAACGCTAATTAACAATAAGGTTGAATGGATCTGTGGTGGTATTAGTAGAAAAACGTCAACTGCCGTCTACCATTCATTATTTTGATTTTGTATGCAAGAAAATAAGCGACAATATTGTAACAAAAGACTTTTAAAATTAGTAAATACGTGTAATAATTACTTCAGACAATTTTTGGGTCTAATAAGTTAAATATTGCTTATTTTGTGTCCACGAAAATTGTGTTAAATTCGGTACAAAATAGAATCAAGATAACAATATACACTGCGTTTCATCCTTTTACGACAGGAGTATTCGATTAAATTTTAGTTAATATCTCGGAGTGTACGTCGAGCCGTTTGTTAGCTGCACCGCGTAATAACCAAAAATCCGCTATATAAGAAAATA